>JAQIXI010002088.1:0-11261 GCA_034700165.1 Galumnidae sp. Gr-Ori-00277 | reverse complement strand
TTAGAATATTTTAAAACCAATCTGAGAATCTTATTAAAAATTACTATAAATGTAGTGATTATGGCTTTGGCTTCAAACCTTGTTTTAATAAAGTAATAATGACGTGTTTTCAACTTTCATAGCATTAAATAAACTATAATTTCCTTTTGAATGTGTTTTCTAGATAAATATAATTGAATTTTATGATAATATTCTACATTTTTTTTGTTCTCATTTTGACTTTTATTCGAACATAATATTCATAACATTAGCAGTTGTTGTTCTGTAAAAGTAAGAAATTTTTAAAATAAAGTAATTTTGAAAATTTTAAGAAAAATGGAATCATTGGATGTAAGCAAAGTATTACCTCTAAATGTTCGCCTTAAATCAGTGGACAACCATTTGTATCGAATTGGTTTGTCTTTAAATTCCTACACCAAAGATGATTCAATGAAAAGCCGACACTTTATTTACAAAACTAATGTTATCGTTGCGGTCAATGTCATACAATTCATTAAATGTATTATTAATCTCATATTCTCAGATCGGAGACTATTCTTATGGAACGGAGACTTTTCGCGTATTCTAGAGATAGGAATTTACACGAATTTCGTTCTAATGGTAGACGTATTAATAAATTTGTTTTATATTCTCATTTGGTATGGCATTAAACGCAGTGGACGTAATCCTCAATTCCTTCTGCTTTTCCAAATGATGTCCGGTAATATTCCACCCAAACATTTGGATCTGACCAAATCCAAAGAAATTATGGAATTACTTCGCAGAACCGAAATATTGATGAAAATCAATTCTTTCAATAATAATAGAATTTTACCCGTAATTTCGTTGTCAATAGTTTTGGGCACTTGCTTAACTGAGGCCACAGTATTAGAAACCTTTGTTATAGGTGTTCCCAACGCTATATTCTTTGCGCTATTCATTCACCTTGGCACTTCTTTTCTTTTTACACTAGCCATTTATTTCTACATTATTTGCTTTTTTCTCAAATTGAAAATTAAGCGAATTTTCAACAGTTTGAAGCAAATGAAAGGAAAGAAAATTAATTTGAAGAAAATAACTAAAACGTTATCTTCAATCAATTCATTGTTGTCTCAAATCAATGGATATAATCAGGAATTTTGGTCCAAATATTTGTTACTCTTTTGGTTTTTCATTGGAGTGTATGCAACTGTATTTCTTTATTTGCTATTATATAAGTCTATGGCTTTAATTTATAAAGTTATCATTTTTTATGCTTTTGTTTTATCTTTGGTTTTCTTTTTATTTGTTATACTAAACGCGTCGTCATTCAATTCAGAAGCGAAAAAATTTAAAAAATTATTGGATTCATTATATGTTTTGTATTGTTGCAAACAAAACATTCAGATCAAAGGCAAAAGAATACCTTTGAAACCACTTCTAATTAAATTAAAGGTTAAAAAGAGTTTAATGGTTAATATAGTAAAACCTCTTAGTTGCACATGAGCAAATGCACTAGAAATTCATAAACAACTTAGATGATACAAAAAAGGTGTTATACCCCCTAAAATTAGAGAGTATAGCGCATTTTCCCAACTATTAATTATTTATATACACAAAGAAAGTATAGTACGGATGGGCAAAACTGAGAGGTTTTACTTCATTATTAATCTTTTCAAAAAATTTTAGAATTATTTTAAATATAATTTGATTTATTTAAAGATTATTTCAATGGTTGAGAGATTGTCCATGGCAAATTTTGGTTTCACTTGTTGGGAACTATTCACTATTAATAACTTTCGTGTTTATGAAGTATTTATCAAAGTTTATTTTATTTTTATAAATTTTAATAAATATTTAAATATTTTTTTAGATTTTGTCATTTCTTTGTCTCCTATTTATGAAGATCATCGAAACTTCTAAAGAACTGCAACTCTAATGATCTAAATTTTGTATAATAACTGTAAATTAATTAATGGCCTCAATTAAATAGTTAATCTACCTTATTACCTCATTAACACCGGCATAACATTATAAGTAAAATAGATCATGTGAGAAAAATTCCTAAATTGCGCATATTTTTTATCTAGTTTAGAATTTGAATTAAGAAGTCAAATATTTATTAATTATTCTATTTTGAGATTTATTCAAAATTTAAAATCACCAAGATAATTTTTGATATTTAGTGATTTTAGAGTATGATAAAAAAAATTGACAAATTATCCTCTCTCTTATATTGATATATTTAGAAAATTCCAAAAGTATCTTATGTAAAATTACAAATAAAAATGAATTTTCTGGGGTTTGCGTTTGAACTAGAACTTTTATTTTAATAATTCAAAATGTACTAATTTGATTTATTCACTAAAAAATCTCTATTCAAGAATTATGCAAGTTAATTCAATTCAGATAAATTTACTATCGGCAATGGTACCTATGATAGGTACTATTTCATTATACTGTTATAATCTTATTTAATTTTGTGGGATTCTAGAATTTATATACTTTATAATCGAATTAAGAACATTATAAGAAACATTTAGGTTCAATTTTAATATTAATTAAAATAAATTTTGTAGAAGGCGTCAAATTTTAAAATTATTTTAATTTATATCAACAATATTTGCATTGTTTAATACAAAATCAAGCAGGCTAATTACGAATATCTAGTTATAAAATTAATATTAGCAGAAAAAATTATATTAAATGAAAACTTTGATACGTCTGCTACTGCTAGCCTTACCATTTAATTTGATTCTTTTAAAATCAAGAAATAAATATAATTCTATTGTTTATATATTCAAAGCTTTCAATGGATTGTCTTCAAGAATGTTTTCAAACTTTTTTTCCTTTTCTACAAAAAAAAGTAGTTATAGATTAAGAAACAAAAAATTAAATCTAATTATCCCGAAAAATAATTTTTACATTAACTCTATCTTTCACTAAATTTACGGAGTAAAGGTAGTATATAGAATTATCTTTCCTCCATACATTTTATTAGTAATGGAAGGACAGGGAGGTTTATGGCTCTATAGAGACCATTTTTATTTTTCAATACATTTACAGAGTAATATGTAGTACATGTATTTGTTTTTCACCCGCTCTTTTTGAAACCCTTAATATAATACAAAACCAATCTCAAACTTATGAAGGAATAAAAAATATAAATTCTTCTTTCAAAGTAGGATGGCTGCCCCTCTGCTTCTTAAAGGTCAGCTTGCACCGGGGATTTTTATACGCATTTGATAGAGAACATCAAACTAAACTCAATTGTGGAAAAATATATTTGATAACTTATATAGCTCAGCCGCTAGAGGGGGTCAAATAAAATGTCGAAATAAGTCAGAAAATAAAAATCAATATAGTATTTGTTTTAGGAATTAAATATACGTTTGCAGACTTAAATGCGCATGCTAATTTGAATGCTGTTGTCCAAAATGTTCTATCATAAATACTTGGGTGGGTTAGTGGGTTGGTGGGTGGGTGGGTGGGTGTAAAACGAAACTATATACTACACCTACTGCGTAAATGTAGTGAAAAACTAAGGCTAAATTTTTCACTATGGATGAATTATATGCCAATTATGAGTAATAAAAATGTGTATTAAACAATATAATACCTTGTATAATACAAATGCTAATTTGATATAAGTTCAAATTATGGCGCCAACTATTAGTAAACAAGGTTTGCGTTTAAACTCAAAGAGCATCACATTTACGGGTTACAACTAGTATATAATTTATTGTGTGTTTTAATCGAAAAATATTAATATTTTAAAAAATCGAAAATTTAAATAAAGGCTTAGCCTGGTTAAATTAGTACCCATAACTAAACATAATTAATTTGCCCAAACACATCCAAAAATGTCTTATGGACAGGGAGTAGTGGACCTTCGGCCCAACACACTTAACAAAGTCTTATTGACAGAAAGTGGTATACTTTCGGCCCACCACACCTAACAAAGCTTTATGAAGAAGTGGTGGTCCTTCAACCCACAACACTTAACAATGTCTTATGGAGTGAAAGTTGTATGCTTTCGGCACTAGGCCCACCACACCTAACAAAGTTTTATAAAGAAGAAGCGGTGGTCCTACTGCCCACCACACATAACAAAGTCTTATAGAGAAGAAGCGGTGGTCCTACGGCTCACCACAATTAACAAAGTCTTATAGAGAGGAAGCGGTGGTCTTTCGGCCCACCACATTTAACAAAGCCTTATGGAGAAGTATGGGTCCTTCGGCCCACCACACCTAACATTGGCTTATGGAAATATTAACATAAGCCAATATTTTACCGGTTAATTTTCAAAGAAATATATTTCCGTTACTAGCAAAAGGCCTCCCTGTCCCCTCCCATTACTAATACAAAGAATGGTCTCTAGAGAGACACAAGCCTCCCTGTCCTTCCATTACTAGCATAAGGCTATATGTTACCGGTTAATATTCAAAGAAATATATTCCCGTTACTAGCAAAAGACCTCCCTGTCCCTTCCATTACTAGCAAAAAGAATGGTCTCCAGAGAGTTAACAACCTCCCTGTTCTCTCCATTAATAGCAAAGAGAGTCTAAATTAGCCGTTAATATTCAAAGAAACATTCTCCCGTTACTAGCAAAAGGCCTCCCTGTCCCCTCCCATTACTAATAAAAAGAATGGTCTCTAGAGAGCCACAAGCCTCCCTGTGTTTCCATTACTAGCATAAGGCTATATGTTACCGGTTAATATTCAAAGAAACATTCTCCCGTTACTAGCAAAAAGCCTTCCTGTCCCCTCTCGTTACTAATAAAGAGAATGGTCTCTAGAGAGCCATCAACCTCCCTGTCCTGTCCATTACTAGCATAAGGCTATATGTTACCCGTTAATATTCAAAGAAACATTCTCCCGTTACTAGCAAAAGGCCTTCCTGTCCCCTCTCGTTACTAATAAAGAGAATGGTCTCTAGAGAGCCATCAACCTCCCTGTCCTGTCCATTACTAGCATAAGGCTATATGTTACCCGTTAATATTCAAAGAAACATTCTCCCGTTACTAGCAAAAGGCCTCACTGTCCCCTCCCATTACTAATTAAAAGAATGGTCTCTAGAGAGCCACAAGCCTCCCTGTCCTTCCATTACTAGCATAAGGCTATATGTTACCGGTTAATATTCAAAGAAACATTCTCCCGTTACTAGCAAAAAGCCTCCCTGTCCCTCCATTACTAATAAAGAGAATGGTCTCTAGAGAGTTATCAACCTCTCTTTCCTCTCCATTACTAACAAAGAGTGTCTAAATTAGCTGTTAATGTTCAAAGAAATATTTTCCCGTTACTAGCAAAAAGCTTAGAAGTATACACGTTATTATCCTAAGCGATAAGTTTTTTCGTTACAAACAAAAAGCGGGGGGAAGGGTGGGTGGGTTGGTTGGTTGGTTGGTTGGTTGGTTGGTGGGGGAAAGACGATTCTATATACTACTTTTTACTCTGTAAAAGTAGTGAAAAATAGCAATTTTTTAAAACAAAAACTCAAATAAAGACTCAACCTGGGTAACCATGACTAAACATAATAAATTTGCTCAAAACCACAAACAGTTTCTTATGTACATAAGTATTGTCCATTCGGCCCAAAACACCTAACAATTCTTATGGACAGAAAGTGGTGGCTCTTTGGACTAAAAAGAATATTTTTCCTGTCAAAATTCAAAAAAATATTTTCCAGTTACTAGCAAAAGACCTCTCTGTCCCCTCCACTTCTAACATTAGTTACTAGAGAACCAACAACCTTTCTGTTTCTTCTTTTTTTAGCAAAGAAAGTAAAAATTACCCAGTTAAATTACACGATTGGCGAAAGGAGATTCTATATACTAACTTTACTTTGTATATGTAGTGAAAACATATTTTAAACCCAAATTTGATTGAAATTTATAGAAAATTTAATTTATTTAAAAACATATCAAATAACTTCTCTAAAATTAAAATTTATTAAATTTTGGTGAAAACTATCTAATTATTAGTTTTATAAATAATTTACTTTCAAATATATTTATATTTTATCTTTTTGTTAATTTCTATTTTAAAAAAAGTATTCTCAATATTAAAATATATTTGTGTCTTAGAAGTAAATAAACCTTGTGTATAGTGGCGTATTGAAATGATCTTCGTCTCTGAATTGATCGACGAAATTTATATCGGCCAACATCTATCTGTTCCCGTACAATTCAGCTAGGTAACTTGGTATTTAGAGCTTTAAAAAAAGATAAAATTTGAACTATTTATTTATTACTATCAACAAATTTTTAAAATATCAATTATAGTAATTATTAAACTCTGATCTAAAATACAAATTACTATTTCATACACTTTTCCATATAATTTCATTTACTTAAATAAATTCAAAGTTCCTAAATTCAAGTAAAGTCATATTATAACAAGTTCAAACTTTGCCTGTAATATTGATAAATTAGTTGAAAATTTATTTTTCTTTTAAGGTTCAAATCTCAAATTTACCAGACCGAATTGAACGGGAACAGTAAGCCGTTGGCCGATATAAATTTCGCCAATAAATTCTATAAGTATAAAGCCTTCTAAAGAGACCAAGATCATTTCAATATGCCACTATACACAAGGATTATTTACTTCTTAGTAAAAGTAAAGTCAGAGTCTTTGATAAAATCTAGATTTCAATTAAATATTTAATTTTTGACAAGGTCTTCTTAATAGAAAATGGATAAAAGCGAAGAGGAAATAAAGCAAGAATTGTTAAATATTGAAATACATGGTCTTAAAAAACCAAACCTATCAAAACATCCAAGGGCAAAAGATGTAAAAAAACTGATCTTGGACAATATCAGTCACCTGTTTGAAGACCAAATTAAATTGAAACAATTAATTGAAGCCACTCTTTTCTGCTTTCCAACATCAGAGTTTGGTGTGACTGTTTATTTTGTTTATTTGGTAATATTAACTTTTGAAGTCGACGACATGACCACAAAAGATGGAGGGACAGGTATTTTTAATTAATTTCTTAAATTTCATAATAGCCAGCAAGGCCAATGAAATCGATCCCAGGGGGGGCTAGGTGGTATTTTGGTATATCATATAGTACCGTCATATTTAACGTATTTTATCTTTTTTATATCATATAACTAAGAATTTTTGACAAAAAACGGCTTTCTCCAAATTTTGGGAAAATTGAGGTATTGGAAAAATTCACTCTAAAAACCCATTTTTTGACGTTTTAAAGGAATTTTGTTATGCTTTCTGATAATTTTCTTATTTATTAATGTTATCTTTTGGATTTTACTTTCATTTTTTTGGATTTTTCAATATTTTAGCCAAAAAAGGGGCTCAAGGGAGATCTTCTCGCTCTCATCCCAGGTGGAATATTTTGTCGATATTTCACTCAAACTGGGTATACGGGTAATACCCAGAGACGAGATATTTTTCTTTGAGATAGCCTATTAGGGCGACTAAAAATTTTTTTGCTTCTTATAAATTGTAAATAATAGTGATTATACCCTGAATTTATCCCGAAGTTGGCTAATAATCAAAAAGAAATCAACATATTTTTAAAGCATTTTTGATGTTCTAAAAGATGGCTATTTCTGTTTTTTAATTCTGAACTCTTTAAAATTTTTAATTGGGAAAAACCGATTCTATATATTACATTATTACTATATAAATGTAGTGAAAAATGGTGACCGGCAACTAATTGACAGCTAAATCAAGATAAAAGCTGATCACAGAATTAGGCGAGATGTGAAGTATCTGTAACTCCCGACGAAACTGATACCTAAAATTATATTATAAGTAACAACATATGTTCAGATCAAATGCACTTTAAAGTCTGTTTAAAGAACTGAAAAAGCAGTCGACTCATAGGTTTGCCATCGATTTAAACTGCAGTTTAACATTTAATTGGAAATTACTGAAATGATAGATAAAATTATTGTAAAATTTAAATATAATGAGAAATGTTTCAAAATTATCAACTTGAAATTCTGACACTGATCATAAATATAATTAAGAAAAGTTTTAAAATTTAATATTCACAAATTATTAAACTAATAATGGACTTATTATTTTACTAATTCTTTTTTGATCTAGTATCTCTACTTTATATTTGAAAAAATAAGGTTTTAGGGCGAAACTATTTACACTACATTGACCACGTATACTAGTGTGCCGTTATTTTAGTGGACGCATGTATAATGTACTTGTAGACTCCCCCCCTTGCTTTTTGATAGTGACTGGGATCCATTACTTTGGATATTAATGGGTAATTTTTACGCTTTTCTGATAGTAAAGGAGGGGACAGATAAGTGTCTGTCTTTCTAGAGGCCAATTTTTCAGATATTAACAAAGGACAGGGAGGTTCATGTCTCTCTGGAAGACCATTCTTCTTATTAGTATAAGATGGATAGTTAGTCCTTTTGCTAGTCTCGGGAAAATATTTCTTTGATTATTAATGGGTAATTTTCACTCTATTTGCTAGTAATGGAGAGACAGGGAGGTTTGTGGCTCATTTGCTAGGAATGGAGAGACAGAGGCCATTCTTTTTATTAGTAATTGAGGGGACAGTGAGGTCCTTTGAAAGATGTTTTGGGATTTTTCGATCATCTCTATTTTTAATAAAATAATCAAGATAAATCGTTAAATTTTGCAAATTTTACGAGGCAATTTAACAAATTTTATCAAGCCGAATCTATTGAAATTTGCTTCAAATATAGAGATTTTTATGCTTAATGTGATATATGAAAATGAGCTTGAAAAATTAATCGGTTTTGGTTTAACCAATGTTTTGGTGAATTTTGATACAAAATATTTTGTTGTTATTACTGAAATTTATTTATTTGGGTTTAAGTAGTTTATATAGTAATACCTAAAATTCAGACTAGTAATTTTACCAAGTTCATTTTCATATATCATATTAAGCATAAGAACCTCTATAATTTATTCAATTTTCAATAGAATCAGCTTGATAATTTTTGTTAAATTGCCTTGTAGAATTCGCAAAATTTTTGAATTTATCTCGATTATTTTGTTAAAAATAGAGATATTCGAGAAATCACAAAACACCTATTGACTCATTTTTTATGATCTATAAAATAAAATGTTAAACAATATTTTATCATGCTTGTTTTTTGAGTTATGCAAGATGACTCATTTTATAAAATAATGCTAAAATTATAAAATTTGAAGAGTTAATTTTTGAAGGAATAAATTTTAGCCAAAACTTTTGTTGAAGTTAAAAAATAAATCTGATCTAGCATATGTAAGAGATTTTCCAACCAAAAATCCATTTCAGGGGGTTTCTGCATTTCACTTTACTTATGAGGGTTTCTTTGATTGTGAGGCCACCCTCTGGATCACGCTTCAGCACCTGATCTCCCAGGGCATGCATCGGAAATATCACAGTTGCAAACGAAAATCTTCCCTGTCCTTACGTTGATTTTTAAAAAATATATCTTTAAATAGATATGAACTCTTTGTCACCTTTTCACTAAATTTACGAAGTGATATGTCGTATATTTATTTGTTCTTCACACATATTTGTGGTCACGCGCATACCCGAGCGTTCTTTATTTGAATATTGTCCAAATAATTATTGATATATCATTATATACTATACTTTTCTTTTGAAATCTAATGAAAAAATTAGTTTTAACAAAACTATTTTAAATTTTTATTTAATATTTTGAAATTTTTATTAGAAATGAAGAAAATAATCAGATATTTAGAGGATCCAGAAAGTTGTCCTGGTATCACAGTTTGTGAAATTTTATTTCAAAAACTGATCGATTCTGGCAAAAAAGCAAATATTTGTGACGAATATCTAAATGAAATATATGGCAAACTTGGCAAAACTTACCGAGTAACACAAAAAAGCCGGAAATTTATCAATGATGAAATTACGGTTAATGAAGAGGAATATCTGATTTATCGAGCAAAGGATTCTGGTATGAATATCATGGAAGTTTTGGCAAGAATTAATTCTGGACTTAAATTAACTGATGAACTAAAGAATGACCAAGATTACAGAGATTTTGTTCGAAATATTCTAATGTATGGATATATTCCAAATGATTTATTTTCACTCAAAAAGGAAGTAAAAGAAAACGAATGGAAATGGAATTATGTGTACATTAAAATGAAATGTCATAAATTGTCTGCACAGGAATCAGTCGATAACATCATAAAAGAATTATTGGTTATTGAAATGAATTTCAAGAAATATGGGAATATTCTTAAAGAAAAAGGGAATAAAGTGCTTAATTTATATGTGGATATCAGTCAAAGTATGGTTTATGAAGCCCTCCATTTTGATATGTTTGCAAAACGATATAATTAGTTCAAATGAAATATACATTTTCTTTGACAATAAAATAAAGACCAAAATTATCACTTCAAATCCTACCCGTTCCCGGTTCAATATATTTCTCTTGCTCCTATTAACTATCGTCACTTTAATTAAATATTTAACTAAAATAAAAATTATTGCTTTTAATGGTTTTCTTAATAAAAATTTTCTTTATTAAAATTAATGTTTCTTTCTTTATAACTTGCTTGTTTTAATATTTATTATATTTTACTGTTTTATAACTTTATTTTATTTTTAATAGTATGTATAGTTTGTAGTTTTAAATTAAAAACTTATTTTAAATGTATTTTTAAAATAAAATATATAATAAATACAATATTAATTTCAAAAAAATAATAAAAAATTGAAAATATATAACCAAGAATAATTGAGACATTTGCATTTCTGAAAAATTCTTCTAGCTTAATTGGTTCAGTTTGAATGCCGTTTGAATAATCTTTTTTATAAGGTTTTTTTCTATTATTTAAAATATCTGTAAGAATGTCGTTATGACTAATAAAACCACCTTAGTATAATTGTCTGAATCTACAGTAGAAGTTCCCAGGTGTGTAGAGGGCAAATGCACACGTAATCTGTACACAACTCAGAGCCTACACAACTGAGAAAATGGGCTAAATTTTTCTTTAATAGCAAACATATCTATTTTAGAGTTATTACAAAAGTTTATTATAATATTTAGTAATTAATGTTTGTTTTAAATTATTATAATGACATTCAAAGACTTCATTGATTTGATCCAAACTTCTAATGACTTTGTCTTCGCATTTATTTTTTGATATAAAATATGACAAATGTCGTAATGGCTTTCATTGCATCTGAAATATTTTACAATATTTCGTTGTTAATCACTTCTTCGACTTCTATCTCAGTGTCTAAACCGCTTTCTTGAGTTACTTCAGAGATGAGATCAAATGAAGGTGTCTTTTCTGAAACACTTATGTCTTCATCAAAG
>JAQIXI010002087.1:0-11264 GCA_034700165.1 Galumnidae sp. Gr-Ori-00277 | reverse complement strand
ACTTTTTGAGATAATTGCAAAAACATTTTTTGGCAAAAATTCTTTTGCATTTTTAACATAGTTGCCGTTGAGCCTCAGAGTTCTCCTTCTCATATGTTGTGTGGGTACAGATGCTGCACAAAATAAAATTAGTCCCACTAGAATCGCCCCACCTACTTTGGAGAAAATCACATAAAACCAAATTGACTTTGAGGCCCTCTGGCGGCCAAACAGTACATGACAGGAAACCCTAACCTGAACTTATCTACTCTACACATTAAACACTACAACCCACCAAACATCAACCCAATCCATCTTTTGTACACCCCACTTTCACCAACCAATGGGTAAAAGAATAAATTTCTACCAGTTATCACATTCACACATTCCTTTTGTTCACGTCTACACTTGTCGATGCGTTAAGCAAAAACGGCATTAACAGACATTCCACACCGAATGTCTATACATTTTATTTCTTTCTGTGAACCAACTGAAAAAAAAATAGTTTTTCAAATAATTATTCAAATAATTAATTAATTACTTTATGTATCTCCCGATGAAGTCTTTGTTTAGACTTATGGATCCATTTTAGTGAAGACATCTTCGGTGAGAATCAAAATTAAAGACAAAAAATCACTCAAAATATGAATCAAAAGTTAATGAAAACAAAAACATGTGTTTGTGTTATGAAAGCAATGAATAGATGCACACAATTTCTTAACTCTAAATAACGTAATTTTTGATGTCTTTTGATGTCTCCAAAACCGTCTTTTCTTGAAAATGAAATGCATTTATACTTATTATTAGAGCGAAATAAAGTTTGAAAGTTTAGTCGAGATTTTTTATTTTCTTCCCCTTAAGAATATTTGACATTTCCTTCCCTTCCTTTCTTCCTTCACTAGAATTTTTTTTTAAACAAATCCTTTATTCCCTTTAAAAAATTAATTAGTGTTAAAATGGATTTATTTTATTGACTCACACTTTGTTTAATAAGTTTTATTAACACTTCTTTTGGTTTATTATAGACTATAATAACTATAATTTATAGTTTATCTCTGATTGAATCGATTTTCACCACAATTTCCATTAAAATAATTGGAGAAAAAATCGACAAAAAAAATAGAATTTGAAAACCTTAACACTACGTCTATTAATACACTAAGCACTGGGTCTATCGAAGTTCACCCAAAATACCCAACCCTAGCACACCCTAGAGTCGGTGGTCATTCCTGATTAAAACCCGATTTTTAAGTCTGAAATTATAATTAGAGTCAAAACTGCTTTTTGTTTTGAATTTTTATTTCTATTAATAAAAGCGCAGAATATAATGAATTGAAAAAAATTGACCACAAATTGATCACTAATTGATAGACTTCTAAACAATTCGAAAAATTCATTGATTTTAAGAATCAAACTTTAAAACTGTTTTCTGGTCTCACAATAAATAAAATTGAAATTCACTTTAAAATGAAATCTCGCGATTCAGTCATTCAGTCAATAGAATTGAAAGAAATAGAAGTTTAAGTTAACGGAAAGAACAGTTGTGATGACAAATCCTCAAAGAAATATAAAAGTCGGGAGTTTTGTGGCTTATCTTATCGATAGAAGCGGTGATAACAGTGAAGAGAGAGTAGAAGAGGCCAAACACAGCGGCAAAATTGTTTTACCCATTTCTGTGTTAAATAGGATTAATAGAACCGAACAAAGACTTATGATTTTCAAGTATTTTAACATTTTTTAAGAGAAAATTTTGTTAATGAAAAACATTTTAGACTAATCAACGATAAAATGGCAAAACATGTGTTTTGTGGTGTCTCTACCTTTGATGGCGAACCACAAAAAGTTCTGATTCCCGTTTGGATGTTTAAACAATTGGAAATCAATTGTGGAGACAAACTGTCAATTGAATTGGTGACCGCTTCCATTCCAAAGGGAGAATTCGCAAAATTCGAGCCCCAGACCAGAGCTTTCTTAGGGATAAGGGACCCAAAGGCTGTTTTAGAACATTGTCTCAGAAGTTATGTCTGCATAACTCGCGATGATATCATTTCTATTTATTACAACAGAAATATATTTGAACTAAAGGTTTGTGAAACACTTCCGACACAAACAATTATCATCAATGAATGTGATCTTACCGTTGACTTCCAAGAGATGAAAGAAGATATAAAACTACCCGAAGAATGCGATTTGGATCTAATTCAGTCTCAAAACAATTCAAATGTTTTCAAACCATTTTCGGGTATCGGAAGGACTACAGAGGGGGTCAGTACTGAAAACAATTCGATGAAAGAGAATTGCAATGAAACTAAAGTCAAACAAAAGATCGGAACTCCTGACTATGACTATGAATTTGGCACAATTTTATTCAAAAGATACCAAAAGGATGTCATCACATCTGAACCCAACTCTGAAAGCGAACAAAAAATCGAAAGAAAGAGATCACAAGAAAGAGAAGAGAAGCCTAAAGACAACCAAAAGACTAACCAAAAGATTATCCGTCGAAGACCTGTCACTCGAAGTCAAACACAACTGAGAAATGCATCAAAATCTACGTCTACTTCTTCTGCTGAAAGTATACCCTCGAATCAAAAGAGAAGGAAAAAGAATAACTAAAATAAATGAGATTAAGATTTAGTCCATTCGCTAATCTTTTGAGAATCGTTTTAATAAAAATAACAATTTATTCATGAAATGACAAAATAAAACAATTATTAATTAAATGAGAATTTAAACAAAAATATACTATTTTTTAAATTTTTGATTTGAGAACTAAATTCTGAAAAATTGTAAAAATGCTATTAATTTAGATCCAAATAATTGAAAAACGGAATCAAATAATCAGTTATTTTGAGCTGAAGAACAGATACTTTTCTTAAACATTTTTTAAATAAATTTATATTCCAAACAACTTATTTGAGCATTAATTCAAACAAATGATATCACTTTCAACAGATATGGCATTAATTGTGAAAATATAGCTTTAAGACAATCAACGACTAGTAATTGCACTTAATTTGATTGATTGGAAGTTTAAAACTAAGAGTTTGTGCGACGGTTTCATAATTTACATTTAGCTCAGAATTTAAGCTCTTTTTTGATTGATATGTTACTCAACCGGTCAGTTCGACGGTCGGTGCGTATGAAAACCCTTGAAAGGCATTTTCTGGAAGACTTGATGAGGCACTCATTCCCATTGACTTTCCAATTGAGGCAGGAATGGATTCACGAGTAAATTCGGGATCGATATTCTTCAGGTCTAACTGTCCCTTCTATTAAACAAAAGTTTCACCAATTAACTTCTTTGACATAATTGAAATACAAATTAAATACTAACGACATTTGGGTTAAAAGGGGGCGGAATATTTTTAGATTCGAGATCAGTCCAATTGATTGGTTTGAAAAATTCATGGCGTTTAAGTTCATCCGTGTCTTCAACAGAACCCAAACGTTTCTTCTTATCTTTTTGTAGTAACTGTTATAAAGTAATAATAAGTTATAAAACGGTATTAAAAAAAATGATGACAACCCCTTCTAGAATACTGCGCGCTGCCAATGATATGTTGGTCCTGAGCCGAACCGGTTTATGAAGAATGTTGTCATACATTTCTGCGGTGTCGCGACTATAGAAGGGCGGCTGTAATGTAATCAACAAAAGTTTCATTAAATAACATTAATGTGAATTCACAGACCAATCCATAAAGCATTTCATAGAGAACAGCTCCTAAACACCACCAGTCAACTGTCCGATCATATGCCTCTTTCCGTAACACTTCTGGTGCCAAATATTCTGGAGTTCCACAAAATGTATTCGTGGTTTCGCGCTCTCGAAGACCTTCTTTGCAGAGCCCGAAGTCAGTGAGAATTACGTGTCCGTCAGAATCGAGAAGAATATTCTCTGGCTTTAAGTCGCGATAAATGATTCCTTGAGAATGAAGATAACCTGAAAACCAACTCATATATCAAATAAGAAAAAAGAGAGTATTTTTGGGAATAATACCTAAAGCACTGGTGATTTCTGCGGCATAGAATCGTGCCCTGGGTTCAGCAAAATATCTCTCTTTTTGTAAATGAAAAAAGAGCTGAAAAAAAGTAATAAAAAACATATGAAAAGTCAATAAAGTTATTAAAAAGACTATTAAAACGTTATCACAACTAATGAAATGTAATTTAACAGAAAAACTGCATAACTTTTGGCTCAGAATTAATTACTTTTAAAATATTATCAAATTATTAATAAAATTGGTTTTTAGGCTTAAATTTTATTAAGTGTTAAAAAAGCCTTAAAATTCAAAGAAATTTCATCAGATATAATAACTTGCAATCAATTAATCATTTGATGACAATTTCAGTGTTTGAGCTTATCGTAAGTGACCTTCAATTAAGGATTTAAACGATTTTTGCATTAAAGGATTTTTACGTTTTTGTCGAATCAATAATTATTTAAGAATTGAGTAAAGAATAGATAACTTATTAGATTAAAAAGCAATCAATTAATACCTCTCCTCCGTTGACATAATCCAAAACGAAGTACAACTTCTCTCTGGACTGAAAAGAATAGTGAAGTCCGACGAGAAACGGATGATTTAGATTCTTAAGCAAAACATTTCTTTCACTCATTATATGATTTTTTTCGTTTCGTTTAATAATCATTTTCTTATTGAGGACTTTCACCGCATATATTGTGTCCTCTGCTTTATGTCGGGCGGAATACACTTTACCAAAAGAACCCTTTCCTATAACTTTCAAGAACTCAAAGTCTGAGGCCTTCGCGTGTTGTTTCTCAGAGGGACCCAAATCTATGATTTTATCGCAATTGTTGGCCGTAATCGTCAAATCTTCGTCGACGTCATTGTCGACATCGCCGTCCTGTTCGTCTTCACCGCTACTGCTTTTCATACTGAGCCGATCCAATAAGAAAAAAGTACGGACTTCAGCACTAAAAAATACAATTAATTATCATATTTTTTATTTGAGAAAAGAGTGTTCACTGACTGATCCAAAACTCGGGGTTCGGAAAGCATTCTTTGAACTAAAGTGTCTAAACCCTGTCGACGGCTTTTGATGAATTCAGTGCTGAAATTGTTGCCAAAGAGTTTCTTGCCTGGTAATTTCAGGTCTTTCGAAAGCCATGGATACTGTTTTTTGATCTGTTTTTGAAAAACAAAACAAAAATTTATGAAATGAGTGTTTAATAACAAAGAAAGAGATGACTGACTAAATCACATAATTTGCTGAACTCATTGTATCGGCGGTAAAGAACCCAAGTTTTACCGTCACAACTGACGACCACTTTATAAACGGTATACTTTTTATTTTTCTCCCAGGTCTCTGAATTGGTGACATTAGCCGTCACAGTCATTATACACTTTTGAGGAATGGCTTCGTTTACGTAATTTTAATTATTTCTATAATAACTCTAAACATAAAAGAGGTGTAAAAATAATATAAATAAAAATTCAATTCATTGCAAGTATTGAGTTATCGGAGACTCTAATCGTAATGAGAAGATAGAGTCGGAGTGATTAGTGTCCGACCCTTTGGGCTGACTCTCAATGACTCTCATATGAAAGCATTTCGTAATTATTCTAATCTCTGTTTCATTAGAAACCATAACAACAAATGTGAACACAAAAACACATTTCACTAATTAAGTCAATTATTTTAACACTAAAACTATATTCAACTCATTTAGAACTCAATTTAAATCAAAAAATGTGAAAAAATCATCGTTTTATCAAAACTTTTTAAGTTTTATCATTCATTTTAGTGCTTCAGAACTATTATTTCTTTCACTTTAAAGTAGTTTAAGAGATATATTTGTTGCTGTACTTTATGAAAGTGTCTACTGAGAGCTATGCTGAGCTGAGCTGAGCAAGGGCATTTTGGCATTATTGACAATTTGCTAGAAAAACAGTAGAGACAGTATTAGAGGCATATATTATTGATAATTGAGTCAACATAAGACAAAACGCAGTCATTCACTAAAATTGATTATTTGATAATATTTATGAAATTCATGGATACATAAACCCTGAAGTGTTGGCTTTGTTTACAGCCAAGGTAATAAATTGATCTTGATAAAAAGTACTTATAATTACACGAATAATGATTATCGATAATGAGTAGCAATTTTCTTGACTACCTTGACACTATTTGACACTATTTGACACTAATTGACATTAATTGACACTATTCGACAATATTTGACATTATTAGACACTTTAAGACAATTTAAGAATTGATGTATTGATGTATTGTATGTCTGTCTATAAAATGTGAGCAAAAGTATTAGAATTTATTAGAATTGGGGCTAAAATTGTGAAAATTATAGTCTTTATGTTGTGATTCGAAGGAATCGATGAAACGAACCAATCAGTGAACGAATATTGAGTTGAATTCCGACTAATTTTTGATATCAAATGATAAGCCATTGAATTGTGATTAACTTTTATGTAAATAAGCAAAAAAGCGAAAACTACTCCTCATTATTGACTCTTTAATAGTTCATTAGATTTGCCAAAAGGCAAAGACATAAACCACTACCTCTTCCATTGACTTCTATTGAACTTTTCTTTGCTTTGGATTTAGTTTCGAATATCTTTTCATAAAATAAACAAAAAACAGGTCTTAAAAACAAAGTGAAAGCTATTTATCGATATTATTGTTGAAATGCACTGAATTTATCGACGAATGAAAATAATTATCAAATAATTATTACATCATTTCTTCTAATGTTTATAAATACAACACTTTTTCCATTTCTTATCGCTTTTAGAAACGTTTTTCAAACAATTCTAATAAAAACAAAGACTACTAACGAACAAATTCTCGTCAATTGTTTTACTAAATAAGAATAATATAACCATAAAATTATTATTATAACTAATTATTATTATAACTAATAGACCCAATTAGCAAATCCTTAATAGTGCTGTTCCTCTGACATTGAATAGTTATGAAATTGTAATATAGGGCAGTCGACTGGGCTTTTAACTGGGCTCTTCTAACTTTCATATACACTCATTTCAATCAGTAAATGAAACCAAAGAAATAAAAAAATGAATTAAAAAAAAAAGTTTTTAAGTTCAAAAGTTAAACAGAAAAGAATTTATTGATTTTAACGCTTAAAATGTTTACAGTTTTGAAGACATAAATGACTGAAACAAAGAATACGATTATATTCGACGCTTCAAAAAGTCCTCATTTCACTACTAATGACGGATATAAGACTTGGCAGAGAAGACTTAAAACTAACGGATGGAAAGTAATCAGGTATATATTATACTCAAATTAAAAGAAAAACCATTTGATCACCTAGCAATTTAACATATTCTAGGGGAAAAACAATTCTAAGTAAATATCAAACTATTTGTTAATACAATAATTAATTAAAACAATTATTTGAGAGATAATAGACTTTAATTTTCATGACTTAATGGAAATATTTTTTATAATTTTGAAATTTTTTATAATATGAGAGAAATTCTTAAAAATTGCTAAAATAGAGTCATTTTAAAATAAAATATTCTATAATTCCGATTTAAAATATGTCCTTGTTCAATGTTAACGTAATATTAATCAAATACGCAAATATTACAATGGAATTACCACAGAATGACCTTATTCATATTCCTATTATTTACTGAATTCTTTTCATTTGATATTATTTGACGACAATTACTTCGCAAAAATTGTTGTAATATTTAATTATTTTAGTATTTCGTTAATTTTCGCACAAATTTTATATATTATTTTGAATTATTATAAGTTTTAAAAATAATTTTAAATTCCAGGAAAACTAAATAAAGATATTCTGAAAACAAATTATAATTTCTCTTTTGTTTTAAAATTTAAGTATAAATTTCCTTAAATTTTTAGCTAAAATATATTTATCAGTGAATTTATTTTGAATAAACTAAAAAATTTGATACTAGCAATAGATTTAAAACTTCCTAGATTAAGATGACTTTCAAAAGAAAATGGACTCATTTCTTCAAATATTACTACACTTTATATTAAAAGTCAAATAATGAAAATTTTAAATATAATTTTTTTTAAAATTTTTAAGAGTTTTTAAGAGTTAAACAAACTATGACCATGCACATTTAATGCACAATTCATTCACAATTAACAATTTATGTGATATATTCTTAAATCATTAAAATATTAGATAAGAATCGTCACTAAAAGCCGAATAAAATAGATATGACCTTAACTTACCTTTCAATTAAAATTTTGATAAAATCCTTCCAAATAAGTACATCATATGATGAGGTTTTGTCCTAATTTTATAATATAATAATAAATTTTATATAATTTAAAAATTATCGAAATAAATGCTAAAAATAATTATAGAGAAACAGATTATAAAAGAAAATTCATTTCATTTCAAAAATTCTAATTTAGAAGTTATTCTTATTTATTCAGTAATAAAGAAGAGATAAATAACGAAATACTGACCCAATCGACAGTATTTGTAATAACGGGTCCAAAAGCCAAATATACTGAAATAGAGGTTAGTTTTAATTGAATTGTTTACTCATTTTTAAAAATGATTGAAATATTATATTAACTAATTTAATAATTTTATAGTTCAAACATTTGAGAAAATATATACAAAATGGGGGAAAACTTTTGGTTATGATGGGTGAGGGCGGGGAACGAAAGGCCGGCACTAATGTTAACTTTTTGCTCGAAGAATTTGGAATTTCTGTTAACAATGGTTTGTCTTTTATCTGATTTTAAATTGTTTTCACTCAAAGTATTCTTATTGATAGCGAAGTGCAGAACATTTAAACAAAAACTAAAACTTTTAATAGACTTTTATTTTATTTATTTTTATTAATTATTTTTATAACTTTAAAAATATCACAAATTTTCAATCGATTAAAATCTTTTTAAATATTAATTTAGTTTTTTTTATTAATTTTCTTTCAATTTTTTGGACTTAATTTTAATCACTTAACTGCAATTAAATGAGTGAATCGCACGGAAGGGCACAAAATTACAGAAAGAATTAGAAAATTCTAAAAAAATATTAAATCAAGAAATATGTGTCCAAAACATAACAATTTGTGGTTTTAATTTTTTTTTAAACTAAAAGATAGTGTGGTTCGCACCGCATATTACAAGTATTTGCATCCAAAAGAAGCCCAAATTGGAAACGGAATCGTAAATCGAGGACTTCTTCAAACGGCGACAAAATTGCAACGAATGAATGCAAATACTGAAGACTCGAATGCAATTCATGTAATTAATTACTTATACCCGTTTGGCGCCACTCTTAATGTGGCCAAACCGGCGACTCCTGTGTTATCGAGCGGTTCCATTTGCTTTCCGCTGAATCGGCCGACCTGTGCCTTCTATATCGATAAAACTGGTGGCGGAAAAATTGCTGTTTTGGGTTCGTTTCAGATATTTAGTGACGCCTACATTGAAAAAGAGGACAACTCTCTATTGAAAGACATAATTCTTCACTTTTTAATGGACCCAAATTTCACTTTGAATACAATCGATGCCGAAAATCCTGAAATCTCTGATTATTATACGATTCCAGATATTGAGTTGTTGTCTGAACAGCCCTTTTCTAGTCTAGAAGAGAGTGAAGAACTGCCCTCTGATTATAAGAAACTCTTCTCACAAACTATACATCAAATAAGTAATTCAGAAGTGACTCAAGTTATCAAAACATATGAAGAGTTGCAAATGGAAAGAGAAACTCTTAAATTGATTAAACCTCAGTTCGAGACACCCCTCCCAAGCCTACAACCGGCTGTATTTCCCCCCACTTTCAGAGATATTTTAAAACCAGAGCTCGAGTTATTCGATTTGGACGACGCTTTCAGTTCTATACCGACGCGATTAACACAAATCGCAAATAAATGCAGTGATTCTGATCTCGAGTACTTCGTACGGGAGTGCGGACTCATCTTAGGTATTAGTGAGGCCACAACTGGTGCTAAATCGGCTAAAGATGTTCTCCAATACATATTCAGTAAAATCGCTGAATTCAAAAAAGTTAATAACGAAAAATAATTTAATTTATTAAACTTTTAATAAAAATACAAAAAAGAATGTGATTTACATAAAATCGTCGGAATCGTATCCATCCTTAAGAAATAAATGATTACAAAAAATTAGTTCTAATTATTAATAAATGAATGCAAACCTCATTTGTTTTCATATTTTCTGATTTCATGAGTGTTTCATAACTCTTGAGTTTTGCCATCTCTTCCTTTCTCTTCTGTTCTTCTTTTTCATTTTGTCTTATACTCCTCTGAATTGCTTTAATGTCTTCCCTTTCTTTGCGATCCCTCTCTTCTCGTTCTGCTCTAAAGTCTACGTTTTGTTTTTCAACCTTTTATTCAAACAAAATAAAAGTGAATTCGAGTTAAATAAAGTTTTAAATTTTAAAACATAAAATTCAATGACTTATAGTTATTGACATAAATAGTAATAAAATTGAATCACAAATGAAAATACGGGGTCAGACAGAAAGTCGGGTAACAATATTGTAGCCTAAGGGAAGCACTTGGGGTAGCCTAAGGGATTACCCACAAAAATTAAATATTTGCAAAAATAAGTTCTCTAAAAGGGTATACCCCATAAAGAGAGATGTCTACCCCTTTGTCTGCCCCTAAATCTTCTGCTTAAAACTAAATTAATACAAACCATAGTTTTTTCAAGTCTTTTGATAATTTCGTTGTTTTTCTTCTCAACTTTGACGGTATGGACAGCCTTTTGGTCGTGAAACCCGATTTGTCCGATTTCCATACTCGCGGTCTTTTTCAGATTAGCCCAAAGGGTGTAAACGACATCAATATTATTCATTTTACAGCCTTTAATAGAGTTCTGTTTAACTAATTGGGCGCAATCGTCGATTACTGCCGAAGGAATGTCTTCAATGGTTTGCCCTTTTCTTAATCTTAAGTAGACGTGCGCTGAAGACTCTTTGTCCACATGAAACCAGACATCTTCGGGCCAACCCCAACGAATTAGGTCCTCATCTTTAAAAGATTTGATTAAACACTCAAAAAACACTTTCCATTTCTATTAATGTTTAATAATTTTTACATAACTATTTCTGTAAAAATTTGTAAAAAACATAAATAAAAATATAATTTATATACTTAAATAGGGATTATTTTATTGATTGCAGCGACACCTCTGATTTCCATGTATAGAGCTGTTCAGAGACTAACTTTGATACCCATTACATGTTTTAACATGTTTTGACGTAATTTAGAAGCGCTTCTAAACATTACTTATGCATAACCAGTGTT
>JAQIXI010002086.1:0-11266 GCA_034700165.1 Galumnidae sp. Gr-Ori-00277 | reverse complement strand
TATACATTATAAGCTTTCTAAAGATACCAAGATCATTTCAATACGATAGTGCAGGCAAAACGTTTTACCTTCTTAGAAGAAAATGTTACTCATTTATCCAAAAAATTGATTTTCTGTAGTGTTAAAGAATTTCAGGTATTTCACCCATCAATTGGCGATCACTGAATGAATCAATTGTTTATATCGTTTATATGCGGACGACCTGTAAATGGAAATCTCCGCTTCTGTTTGTAATTATAACAAACGATATAATCATTTGTGCGATTCGTTACCAACAGAATGACTCTATTTTAGGACAAACGAAAGTCAGAGATATATTGAAACAAATAGTCGTTAAAGTAATTAATCAGAGACAGAGACAACAGTGCTCTCACTTTTCCCTTACTATCAATCGATTTATTTGTCCACAAAAAAAGTAGTTTCTATTATTGTTTCACACAAAACATGAAACCATAATTCCAAGACTAAACGGATTCTATCTTTTCATTTATAAGCAAAAATGTGAACAAAACAACAAACAAATTAAATATTGTCCGCAAACTCTTTGAATCAAAACACTACTGAAACTCATTTTTTTCTCTTCAAAATAAATAAATAAATAGATTTTGATTTACTTATAGTTGAATCGAATTTATCGATTGAATAAGAGTTTAATTAATTAATTAATTTGTGGAACTATTGAGTGATAATTCGTTAATTTAAACGTTATTTGGAGAACAAAAGCAAATCTCAACCAAAATCTCATTTTCATGTAATCAAATTAATGATTAAATTTGGAATTTCTCTTCCAAACTAACACTTTCTAGTCTACCATATATTAGTCAAATATTAGTAATGAATTATAGTTACCTAGGTCTTTTATATGGCAGACTATTCTATCTCTTTTAGTTCAAGAGATTATTTGTCAAATGTCTCCCTTTTGGCACAACTGATAAACGTTTATAATTTTGTTTTTCATAAATTTTTTAATTTTTAATAAAAAACACTTTTAAAGGAAGAGTTATTTTTGTCAAACATGTTATGTATGTAAAATAGCATGGTTACCTTTTTTTGCTAAACAAAACAAACTGACAATTGTAATTGTGTTTTAGGCTCAACAAGTTGGAATGATGACTGAAGCAAACAGTTATTTGATTACTTGTTTGGTGAGTCAACTAATTCTACCTCTAATTAAATATTAAATAATTAATAAAAGACTAAGAATTCTATCATTAATTTTAATTGCGATTAACTCTACAGAAGTAAACATTTTTCCAGTACTTAATTTCGGGATAAATGTTTGAGAAATGAACATAATATATCAAGTTTAATGCTCAAGTAATATAGCTTGCTAAATTAACTATTCTTATAGAGTTAAGTTAAGGATTAAGTTTTGCTAATATTTTGAATCTTTTGAAAAATGATGATTGCATTACACAAATTGTCGAACTATAACGTTAGCAACGATTCGGGACCAATTTTATACGATAGTAAAAGTGATCTTGCTATAAATCAATTGAATGAGTTCTAAGAACACAACTAAACATTAATACGGATTTGTTTATATCCAAAGTTATTGTTCGTTGAGAGCTATCGGTTCTGTCGGTCATCACTTTCATGACTTTATATAAAAACTGATGAATGAAAATGTTTTTATTGATTTCAATATTCGAGTTTTCAGTTTATATGAGTTATTGAATGAGAGCTCAGAAAAAGAGATATTTTTCAGATTTATGTCTGACATTCACTAAAGAAAAAGTTGAGAAAACTTTTCTCTTCCATTATTTTGATATATATATTATACATATATCAGAATAGACCGAACCCTTCGAATAAATGTAGTGTAAAATGAAAATATGTCTTCAGATATAAGCTATAACTCACCACTACTTCATCTCAACTAAGTTTTAAGTTTTTATACACTTTTGTTATTACTTTCGACTTAAAGAGAATTCATTTAATAATAATTTTATTTAAAAAAATATTCTCTTAATTTAAATATAAATAAAATGTAAATAAAACAAAAACTTTCTTAAGGTTTATCTACTTTTTTAATAAAATTTTTGGGTCTTAAAAAATAGCTGTTTTGGGTGAACTTACAACTTTTTAATCAATTATTTGATTATCACTAAAGAACCTAGTAGTTTAAGTCCAGATCACACTTTGAGTTAAGAACACTAACACTACAGAAGAAGTAATTAATTAAATTAATGAATTGAGTTAAATAAATTGGCAAAGTTTAGAATATTGCTAGTTTATTTGAAGAAATAAATTTTAAATAACATTTAAACTTTAAATTAAACTTAAATTTATTTTAAAGCGTTTAAAATATTTATTAAATATTATTTCAGAAAATTTATTTAATAATTAGAAAATAAACTAAACTTATTGTAACTTAACTACAATTATGAAAACAAAAAGAATTAGAAATCGAAATAAAAGGAACCAAAAGTTGTAAGAAATCCAATTTCTCGATAAACAATAAATAAATGGTAAGAATTAGCCAAAAGGTTTCAGTTTTGTATCAAAATTGATGACACTTTGCATTCGTTTAATATTGATTTTATGGTAATTCAAAACAAATTTTATATTTTTCAGTAAAACAAAACAGAAATCTATTCTATAATTTAATTCAAAATTTTCGTATCGTTTGACTGACAATTCAATTATCTGTAAAACGTCTTCAAACAAAACCGAATCAAATTTATGTAAATTTATTTGAATGTTCACTGATTTTATGGATAAACAAATTTTAATTCAAATAAATTTATTTTTAAAAACTTTGAATATATTATATATTTTACAGTTGATCAAGTCATTTTATTTGTTCCCTAATTGATCATGATAATATAAAATATACTTCGTTTACAAATGAACAGAAAAATTTCATCCGTAAAACTTATGATTATTTTTAGATGTTTTTAATGAAATGCCGACGATTTCGGTGAGAATCAAATGAAAGGATTGATTTTAGAGAAGTGTTTATTAGCTTCAAATGATTAATAGATTTGATTTCTCAAATTGAAAGCAAATTCTCCGAATTTCATAATGAAATTTATCGGAAATTTATTATTATTTTTCATTTAATTTCTTTTTGTCTTTCATTTATTCAAAGATTGAAAAAGAGTTCTAATCTCTTAGGAGTGAAGTTGAGAGAAGTAAAGTTAAGAAGAGAGTAGAGAAAGAGAAACGATAGGGAGAGGAAAGGCATAATTTTGATAAATTATAAATCACTTTCAATTTGAAAGAAAATCTATTTTTATTTGAGATAAACTCTAAACGAGAAAAAGCTTTAATAATTATAAACGTCTTCAGTATTTTATTTCAAACATTTATTATTGGCTGACATTTGATAAAAAATAATTGTTTTAACAAAAGTTGGAGTGAAATGAAGCCCAAAACTGTCCAAATCAGGGCAGCCAAGGAGGAGGAAATAGGCCAAGAGTACCATTCATACAACACTAAATTTAACCAGTATAGAATATTTTAAAATTTGTTCATAAATAAAGATGAAGAGTTTTTAACGTATTTAAATAGAGTTTATGCTTATAAAAAGATTTATTTAGTTCAATTTTAAAGTAAACAATGTCACTTTTGATTCTTTGTAAAGTATTCGAATAGTCTTCCACTAAATTGGAATAAAAATTGATTTAAACTAGTTTATAGTGGAATCCTTTGTTGCTTTTCTAAAGACTCTGAAATCGGAGTTTTATTAAAAATATTGTTTTTATTACTTTTTCTAAACTATTGAATACTTTTAATACTTTGTAAAAATTGTTACCTTTTATTAGAAAATGTATGATGAAATGATCCTGAGCATCACTGGATCAAATACTGTTTGATTCAAAGCCAAAGTCTTGACTTTAGAATTACTATCAAATGTCTCTTTAATCTTCTAAAGTGTATGTCTTTTGGACTACTTTTGGATAAATTGTAAACTGTTTTCCAAAAAAGAGTGCAATAAATCAGAACCGAAATAACTGTTCGACAAAATTCCATTACTTTTCAACAATTTGTCGATCGATTATTAATTTCAATAAATGTCTGTTTGATTGAACAGGACTTACACACTACTGATTTGGAAGATTTCAAGTTTAGTCAAACAAAAATCACATCATTTCGTTTAGTAGATGTCGTCAGTCCTGAACTTCAAAGCCTAATGAATGATTGGAAACAATTATCCTCCAAATTAGGAGCAAAAAACTTGACTGTACCTGATCATATTTTGGTAAAATTTATTTAATCCCTCTTTTAATTCATTTAAATGACTTTTTAATATTTCTCTAAATATTTCTTTTGGCGTTTAATTCAAAACTAAAATTAGAGTCATATCTAACAATTTTGAAAAGGCATGAAAAAATGACCAAGATAGTGCCATTAATTTTTATGTATTTCCTGAACTTTCATTAGACGGAGTCAATGGGCACTCATTTCTCATAATTATTGTCACTTTTGTTTCTCTTTTGGTTTATGTTTTCATTTATTAAAAAATAAATTGTTATTAATTTAAGAGTTCTTTTCTCTTCTCTTTTAATTTAATATCAAATGACTTTTACCAGAGATGTTCACAATTGTGAGGAATGGCCTCAATTTCTTATTGAATTGAAAATCTTCCTCTAAGAAAGTGAACTACTATTGAAAAAAGAATAATTCTGAGCTCATAAAAAGACTCAGAGAATTTTATGGCCAATCCGTAGTCTTTTATTTTATTTTATTTTTTTTGATTTATTTCCTGATTATAATAAAACTTTTTTCTTTCAGAAATATATTTCCACAAATTCTTTATCTTTAAATTCTGTGTAAAGCTATGGATAAAATAGTATCAAAAATCTGACCGAAATATTTTTTTCAAGAGAACAACAAAATTGTCTTTACTTTACTTTTTATATAAGAACTCAGAATTTGATTCTTTTTATGATTGAAATTTTGATATATTTGTGATGAAAATTGAATTTTCATTTGAAAGAGTAAAAAGCGATATCATCACTTGCATCAATAAATTCACCTTGATCATATATTGCAGACCGAATCAGCTTTGGTTTACGACGGCGTCAAACTTTTGGCCACTGCTTTACAAGATTTAGATCAAAGTCAGTCCGTTAATGGTATTCAACCGATTTCTTGTGAAAGTGGAAATCCATGGCTTTATGGCAGTTCACTAATTAATTATATGCGACCCGTAATTACTAACTTAATTTATATAATTTATATACTTATTAAGATAAAGTAGCAAGGATAAGAATTTCCATTTCCTAATTTAGAGTCCAAACAAATTACTTATTCTTGAAATTGATTTAAGAGTAAGCAATGAATTCAAGACTTGTTTTTTTTTCTTCACTCCATTTATTCAAAGCATAAACCGAATCATTTGTGAAAATCTAAACTCAATTTAATTGGTTTTCGCTGTTCTCTCATTGCGTTTATCGATATATCGATAAAACAGATAACATTCAGAGGAATAACAGGACTCGTGGGGTTCGATCAGTTGGGATTCCGGTCTAGTTTTGCATTGGATGTTATGACCATTTCCATTGATGGACTTCAAAAAGTATGTCTCTTATTTATCCATCAACTTTTTTAAACTAAATCGTTGAGAGAGTTGTTCTCCAAAAAATTACTATTCAACTCAGATATGATACACAAGGGATGCATTCCATTAGATTCTACTGAAGAAATAAAGTCTCTTTTTTTATTCCCTCTCCATTTCCTATACTAATGACGAGATATATTCCATTTGAAGGAATATTCAAATTACTGTTGATTTGAAGTTCTCTCAAAGATTTAGTTAATGTATTCATTCCATAATTTATTAGTTTTGCATAAATCCATTAAATCATAAAATAAAAACAATTCAATAAAAAAATGTTTTAAATCGACTTCAAATAGAAATAAAATTTTAGTTAATTTCATTTTTTCAAAAGTTATTCATTGAAATTATTATGTTTTTTATGCGTCAATTCCTACAAATTTGTTGACTTTTATACTGGATTTGTATTCAGTGAATAATTTTTCATTAAATTTGTCCTCAGATTTAATCAGAATTTCATTACATTTGTTTGATTTAAACGATACGAACAAATGTCTGTATTTTCATTAAAATGTTTAATCGAATCATTAATTCAAATAGAGATTCAAATAAAAATTTTACAAGATCATATTATTTTAATCATTTATTACATATTACTGTTAAGTAAACATTTTATTGACTTTTAATTCTAAAAAAATTTAAAAAATGATTGAATTTTTATACGAATGGAATCTGAAATAATATAAAATTAGAATTTTATATTAACTAAAATATTTGGGGCACAGATCGGGCACTGGTCGCAGTCAACGCAGTCTAATAGTAGTGGAAATAATCTGCACATAAGTCCCGAAATGATGTCTCATTATTCGGTGATAGCCATGAAGAATGTCTTACTGACAGTGACCACTACTATCAGCGAACCCTACACTATGTATAAGGATAGTGCTATTTCTCGGACAGGAAACGCACAGTTTGAGGGTTTTGCCGTTGACCTCATCGAAGAGTTGTCCCGATTAATGGGATTTCGCTATAATTTCAAACTCGTTTCTGACGGCGCTTATGGTATAAAAGATGAAAACGGAGAGTGGAATGGAATGATTGGTACACATTATTTCTTAAATCAATAAATAAGTTAATTAAGTTTTTCTTTTTAAATGTGTTTTTCAGGTGAACTAATCCGCGGTGAGGCCGACATCGCAATAGTAGATCTGACCATAACATTAAAACGTGAAGAAGCGGTTGATTTTACCCAACCCTTTATGAACACTGGAATTAGCATTTTGTTCAAAAAGCCGACAACAAAAGTGACGACACTTTTCTCATTTCTATCGCCGTTTCAGAACATCGTTTGGATCTATGTTTTGGGCGCATATATTAGTGTCAGTACAATACTCTTCATTGTGGGCCGACTCACTCCGTGTATGACTTCTTTATTTTTAAAAATATTCATTCATTTTTGGGAATTAATTTCTTCTATTAATTGTTTTTGTAATTATCGATGAAAAACAGATGAATGGGATGATCCCCACCCCTGCAGACAAGGAGATAATGTGTTAGAAAACAATTTTAGCTTGATCAACAGCTTCTCATTTACTATTGGCACAATGATGCAACAAGGTTCAGCTGTTGCACCCAAGTAAGTCATTTTTTAAATAACTAATTCTATAATTTCTCTAATTGAGAGTCAGTTTACTTTTTTTGTTGTCATTCTTTAAGTATAATAATGAGCGCCGGAAGGGATTAGAAAAGTGGTGTTCACTCAAATACTATCTAAAAAATAATCTTAATTTCCATTTATTTGGTATTTTTGTCCATTTTTTTGTTTGAGTTCTCTTTAAATAGAATTAATTTAAATACAAAATGAAAAAACAATTGTCAGAGCGATGTCTACGCGAACGGTGGCCGCCATTTGGTACTTCTTCACTCTAATAATGATATCGTCTTACACCGCAAATTTGGCCGCTTTTCTCACTGTCGAAAAAGTAGTCTATCCTATAGAAGATGCCGAAGGATTGGCCTCTCAGACACAAATAGAATACGGATGTCTGGGCAGTGGTTCCACTAAAGCCTTTTTCGCCGAATCAAATATTGCTGTCCATAAACGAATGTATGAATTTATGAAGAGTAGACCCAAGGTATTTACCAAAACTAATGCTGAGGGTATACAACGGGTTATACACAGTAACGGAAAATATGCTTATCTCATGTAACACTTTCTTTCATTTAAATTAAAACTAAAAATATTTATCTTTTTATAGGGAAAGCGCTTCCATTGAATATAATATCGAAAGAAACTGTAATCTGACACAAATTGGTTCACTTCTCGATAACAAAGGCTATGGAATCGCCACCAGAAAAGGTTTGTTTCAATTATTTAATCACTAAATGACTAATTATTAAAATGTTTGGACAGACTCTCCGTATCGAAACCCTTTATCGCACGCAATACTAAAACTTCATGAAAATGGAGTTCTCCTTTTATTAAAAGATCGTTGGTGGAAACAGAAAAAGGGTAATCCCTAAAACCCTATCATTTATACCCAACAATAATTCTAATTCTTTTTCCTTTGAATGTAAAGGTGGCGGTAAGTGCGCTGATGAGACAAAAAAGTCTTCGTCTGTCAATAATTTGAGTATAGAACACGTCGGCGGAGTGTTTGTTGTCCTTTTGGGAGGTCTCTCCCTATCCTTTTTGGTGGCCATCTTTGAATTTATATGGAAGGCAAGAAAAGAAGCCAATCAGGAGGTACTGTCTATTGATTTATTCATTGCCTAAACTTTTTGATGCAAACATTTACTAAAGAATTGATTTCTTTAACGGAATATTGAATTCGTTGAATGACTTTTTGTGATTCAAAAGTCAATTAATATTTGAATTTGATTTGTAGGCCTCAATAATTGATGAAATGATTCGGGACCTTCGGTTTGCATTTGCGTGTCAGAGCAAAACCAAGACTTTACAACCAAAAGAGGAAGAGTTCTACAAAGAAAAGTATGAGGGTATTGGTTGTCCCCCTCAATATAGTGCAGACTTCAATACAATTTATTAACAGTTAATCTATTGTTAAATAACTTAATTATTGACTTATATTTTATTTGGAAAACAAAAGTACAATAAATTGTAAAAAATGTAAATAAATTTTTGTAACAAATTCTGTCGGAAATTGATTTCCAAAAAATAATATTAAGATTTAACTAATTATTCGTTTCAGTCATTAATAAAATATTTTCAATTTTTTAAAACAAAGTTTATATAAATTAATTTTAAGTCAATTCAAAGTATAATAACTTTTTGTTTAATTATTGAAAATTTTGACATTTATTTTGAGTAATCGATTCTATGCAAACATTTAGTTAACAATTATTTCTTTAATAAAATTAAATATCGATTTATTTGTCATTTATTTGTTTATCAAAATGAAAATTAAGACGAACAAGATTGTTTCTTTTTAATTCATTAAAAGATAATAAAATTTCCTAATTTCAAACTTTTTATTTACCTCAATGTAAATGTAAATGTACTAGTTTACTCAGTTTACTACTCATGAGTCGTGATGAGTAAACCATGGTGAGTTTTTGATGGAATTTCAAATTCCATAATTGTCTCATTAAGGCGAAAGACAATGTTATCAAAGATTAATTGATATTATTATTGATATTAATTTTAATCAATTTTTATTAATAATTCTTCAGTTAATCTATTTTTTGTTTCGACACAATTTATTCGGTTATTAATAATAAATTATTATTTAAATAAAATGCTTTTATTTTATTTATTTATTAATTTTGTGTTAATTTTTAGGAATGTTTTTGGGATATGTTTTTATCCATTTTATGATTTTGTGGTTTTAGTGAAATATTTATTTTTGATTTAATTTTAATTTAAATAAAATGAAAATTTGAAAACAAATCATTAAAATATTAGTGTTTTACAAATATTTAGTGTATAATAAGATTTTATTGCTTTAAATTATTTCATTAAAATATCCTATCATTGGATACAATGTGACATTTGTCACAAAATCTGGGGCTATCCTCTGACTAACGCCTTGGAATAACCCCTTGGAGGTTCTCTAAGTCTTATTTTGCTTACCTTAAACAAATTGAAACATTTACCAATATAGAGGTATGTAAAGACATTTAATTATTTTTACTAAATAAATGCTTTGAAGTTCTCTCAGTTCACTTAGAATTCGATAAATAATTTATTGAAAAATTAATAATTATTTCATATTTTGTATGACTTTTTAATTAATTTGAGAACCGTATCGAATGTTCTGATTTTTGAAGGCATCGATTGCTTGAGACAAATATATACCCGAAATGTTCAGAAAAAACAATATAATAACTGAGAAATATATAATTCTGTGTGAATTGGGTAATATAAACGACAATCGATTCATAGCATCAAAACAGGTTCGGGTATTGCACTCTAACGTTGATTTGAAACAACACGAGTCGGTAATCAAATGATTGATAACTTTGCAGTCATTGTCTTCTGTTATTTTAACCAATTGTGTGAAGTCATGACTCCCTTTCCAACCGCAACAATCATAGCTTTTGTGGAATTCATTTAATTCTTTAATTAATTTAATTGTTTGGTTATCTGTCTGTAAATCCGAACAATTGTTTAATTTATGGACAAAAGTATTGAATGTTTTTGTGTAATATTTGCCGCCGAACTCTATTTGCTTTTCGTCGGACAGAATAACAATTAGATACCAAAAGAGACCACAAAAGAATAGGCAAAAGATAACAACTAAACTGTTATATAAGTATTTCAGAAGAGACCGTTCGCTGATTTTAAAGGCACCGAAGAGTCCGTAATAAGTGGCAGTTATGTAGAAATAGTGGACAAATACCAGAAGAAAGTAATAAAGTTTGAGAACTAAGTTTGGATTATTGTTTTCAATGGACACAAAAATCATAATAAAAGTGTTGTTTAGACACCACAGATGTGTCAACAAAAGCAGTAGATTTGCGACAATTAGTACAATTCGGACCGATTTGTTCCAAGTTTTCAAGTCTTGCAATAAGTTTATATCTTCGGACGGATGGCTTTCCATTACTTTAAGGATAAAAATTTAATTCTTTTTCGGATTCAAAAAATTTTTAAATATAAATAAATGAGCGAGATTACTTTATTGATATACTATAATTAATTTTAATTTAAAACAATTCTAATAATAGAAATGTAATGATTAGTAATCCTCACAAAGAAATGGCTAAAGAGAGGGTTGTTTTAATGTTGTCATCTATAATCTCTCTCTTTTGGTGTCTAATTATTATTCTGTTTAAGGCTAACACTTAATGTTAGGGCAAACTATAAGTTCAAAGTGAAAAACATTATAAAACCCCCCTTGGTAGCCCTCCAAAACAGATAATTTGTATTTGAGATTTAAAATAACAATACGTTAGAGGACATCATACTTTTGCTCTAGGTCTCATATTGATAGACCACAAGATCGGTCTAAGAATCAACTGAGAAAAATATAAATTTTAAAATCCCGCTAAATTAATACGACCATAATAACAATATTTGAAAAGTGTATTATACAATCGCCGATAAGTAAACTTAATGGATGAATCAAAAATGAGGCATAAGTTATACCGCATAACATCCGTTAATACAATGGTTCACTAAAATGCATTGTTTTGTATAGATTTGGTCTTTAGATTTAGCATAACTTCAGTCATTTAATAAGTTTCCTACTTAATTAGATTAGATGTGACATGGGACGGGTCATTTCATTAACTGTA
>JAQIXI010002085.1:0-11269 GCA_034700165.1 Galumnidae sp. Gr-Ori-00277 | reverse complement strand
CTCTCTCTCTCTCTCTCTCTCTCTCTCTCTCTCCCTCTCCCTCTCCCTCTCCCTCCCTCCCCTCCTCTTTCTATCTTTTTCTCTTGACTTAAAGATTGCATTACTTTTGAATGGAAAAGTAAATAAGAAAGAGTTGCAACACTTTCATCGCTGGAATGTATGGCTTTAATGTGTTTGAATTAGGGTTGAAATGAATCGATGGTAATCGATGTGCAACAGAAAGTTAGGCGAAACAATTGGAAATAAAAGTCATGTTTTATTGTCTGAACATTCATTCATATAAAGTTAGAAAAGCATTGAAAGGTGTTTGTGGTCGTTCTATGCCTTTAAATGAGTAAAATATTATCCAATTTTTGTTAATTCAATAGTTATGAGACGTTCACAAAGTGTTAAACATTTTTCATTTGTATTCAATACTAAGGTTTCAATTGAGGCAACGATTCGGCGATTCTTTGCAAACATTGATTCAATAAAAGTGACACAAAATAAACGGTTTTTATATCGGATTTTCAACAGATTTGTTCGAATAAATTAAATTTTCCAAATAATAACTTCACATTTACTCGACTATCAAATATCGTTTTGAATTCATTAAACCAGTGAATTAAATGAACATTTTTTGTTTTGTCCTTGTTAATTAGCATAGAACATTCCGGACCAATGATTTAATATATTCAGTAAATATTTATGTAAAGAGGAAAACAATATTAGAATAATGTTAACAATAATATATCTTTAAGTTTGATCAGCATTTAGTGGATATAAAACATTCTCTTTGATGCCACTAACATGTAATGAACATGCTACATCTACTCTTGATACAAAATTTCACGAGTAATTAAGTTTTAGAGATTCTAAGAAAGTGTAGTCCAATATTTCTGACGGAAATTCTGTTTTGTTTGATAATTATAATATGTTATCATAGAATATATGCAGAATATTATAAGCGGTAAAACTGAAATATATTGGATTCGTGCCTAACCTATGCCTAACATATGCCAAACCTCTCAATTGTCATGAATAGCACGAAAACCCCAATTATTTTTTTATTAGAAATTCATTGCATATAAATCTCATTGCATTTAATTTTTAGAGAATGAAATTCAATTATTTTAGAGACTCTAAAATATTTTTAAAAATTATTAATTTTTCTCATTAATCCGTGCATTAATTGTCACTAATTATTAATTGCTTGTTATTAATTACATGTTATTATATTACCAGAAATTTAATTCCAAGAATTATGAAATTGGGTTAAATGCGAGTCATGTGTTTTTCTCAGATTAGGATTCAGTTTTGAATTTTGAGTAATAATTCTTGAAATTTATATATTCTGAGGGAATATATTCTGATTTGAGAGAGTCTTGCGTTGAAAAGAATTACATCTTTAATAGTATTTGTCATTTGATAGGTTGTGTCAACAGAATAGGCACTAAGCCTTCAATTATTATAATAATATAATTTTGTGATATAACCCTCACTAGTAATGCACCTGAAAGTCACTCTTTGAGCTCCACTTATGATCTTTTTGTCGCAACGAATCAATAATCCGAATCGATTTTAAGCCAAAAAACATTATATATAGAATTCAAATGACCTAAAAGTTATTACTTTTGAGGTCTGCTATAAAAATATGGAGTTTTGTAATGAATGAGTCATAAAAACTAATGGTTTTGAAATATAGGAATATTCTGTAGAACTTGTGGTGCATCGCATGATTCGCATCTTTTTAAATAGAGTACAAAGGGATCAGTTAATAAAATTTTGAACTTGAATTCTGTGCTCAAAAGCACACATTTAGTAAAAGAGTTTTATAATAAATAGTGACTCAGAATATGTTTTTAATGCATTTATCGATCGCATAAATCCTGATAACATTGAAGGGATAACACAAAACTTGTTCAGTCCTTAAAACAGTAAAACTCGTGTTTTCTCGTTTACACTTCACTGAAGTTTTCATTTGTCAAATGTTTTATTAATATTAAAGAAAAGTTTATTTCAGTTATGATTAGTCTTCTTATTATAAACTTTTCCATTGATTTCGGGATAAATATTAAAAACGGAAATCCTTTCAAATCGTAAATTCTATTAAATTCTGTGATTTATTTCATATTTTAGGATATTTTTCAACATTTGAGTCAAAATTTTGTCAAAATAGTTATTTTTCTTCAAATATAATCTTTTTGTTGCCTTAAATTGTTATCCGCGACAAAGATCAAGTTCAATTTAATTCGAAACATTCTTTGATTGCGAGAGAATGAGTTGTATTCCCTGCGGTCTTCACCTCTTAAAACTCTTTTTAAAAAGGGGTTCAGAAGTGAAAAATAGAGAATATCTTCAAAAAGGCCACATTCACTGACTTTATTATATAATATTATAGATATTTTATGAAAGAAATTGGTATCGATTGGACTGAAATGATAGGCTCTACAAGTTTTCTGATTTTTAGTTCCCTATTCCAGTCGTGTCTTAAATGACAAACAAATAATTTATTAGAGTTTATTCGGAACAGAGTTTTGCTATTTTCTCACATCCAGTGTATTTTCTATGTATTTCCTCACGAGTTGTTTGAGCCAAGAATATTGATTGATCCAAACCAACACAACTCACAATAATTGTCTGAAACTTTGAAATTTAATGATTAAATTTAAAGACTTTTTTGCAGAGAAAACAATAGAAACGTTTTAATACTATTATTCTTTTATACGATATTTTACTCCCAAAAAGTTTAATCGATTATTTGAATAACATTTGGATAATTAAATTTTGTGCCATTTTTTCAGATCTATTTCAAAGAAGTTCTGGTCAGCCCGACAACAATTGCGAAGATTTTAAGGAATGTGTCGATCAACTCAAAGACTTGACTAATGATGAAAATATGGCGTTTGCTTATAATGAGGAGCATCTTGATAAACTTTGTGGGTAAGTCCATACCTATATAAGCACTTGGTCTTGAACTCTACTGATTAAGATATCTTGGTTATCTCGGTTACTATTCTTTTAGTCAAATAATGTGTAAATAAATGGTCAGATTAGATGATATACAAGAATAGAAATCTATTGATTTTCTAAAGAGTATAAGTTATTCAGTAGTGAGCGATGAAAAGTGTGTTCAGGTTTGGACTATAATGATCTTTGGAATAGGATTCGATGCAATCCTCCGATCTGTGAATTATAGGTATATTTATCAGAGTTTGTTCTCAAAACTCAAACCACATTAGAGTCTGATATAAGACTTTGAAACAAATCTGAACTGATTTTGATTTCGTTTTCAGTTAGAAAAGGATTTTTATGCTGTGCTGTCGATAAAAATATACAGTGAATTTTTGATCGATTTTTTCTTGAAATTAACTCTTATATGTGATCGTAGAAACTCTGTTCAGAATATTTTTGGTCAAATACTTAGAAATCATTGACTCGAATCGAAAAATGATTTCATATTCGACTCATTTTCAATAAATATATTTCATTAAAATCGATGAGAATTAGCTATTTATGAGTCCATTAATAATATTAAAGTAATTTATTGTCGATTGTATTCGACAGTAAAGAAACAAAAACCAATTTTATAGACATTTAATTAGAATTTAGATTGAATTGAGTTAAGCCTTTCGACGACTAATATTATTGACAATAATTGGATATAAGAATACGAACAGAGAATTACTGAAATGGATGGCATTCATTCACTTTTGATCTGAGCTAAAGCTTATGATGTCCGCCATATCCAAGACTTTTGATTTTTAGTCGCTTTCTAATAATCTTTGCTCAAAACATACACCAATTCTCATGTATTTCACGGATTCTGGACTTTCTTATTAACGTATGAATAAAGGATACAATAATTACGATAAAGAGAAGTGTGATATCCATTGATTGTGTGCCTCTGGGGTCGCCTTTTCTCTAAATGTTGGCTATTTCTGTCTCTAATGTATCCAACATTTAGCAGATAACTCGATGTTTGCCATAACAAAGCCTTCGAATCTCATTATTTTCTTCATTTACCGATTGATGGTTTTGTGTCACACATACAGAAAACTGAGAAAAGCGGTCAATTGTGTCAACTCATTCGCCAAAAAATGTTTGGATTCAAACACTCAAATACACTACGAAGCCATGACTAACGGCAGTGTCCGACTCATACAAGATCTATGTATGAACTCACCCTTTAGAACAGGTTTACTTTGGATTTTTCCAATCAATGAATACTAATCAACGACTTGTTTGGACAGAGTATTTAAAATACGCAAAATGCTATCACAAACACCAAGATCATTTCAAACAGTGTTCTCAAGAGTTTTTCACTGACGCAGAAAAATTTCAAGCATTGCATCCAAGCGTTCAAATCAGACTCTGGTGCTGGTGAGTCACTCTCTCCTCCTTTCCTTTAATCACTTTTATCTGAAAAATAGTGTTCACTATTTTATTAATAAATAAATTAATAATTAATTATTAATAAATTAGTAAACATTTAAACGGACACTACATTTGTATTGTAATTATAGTATTAATACTTATATTTCATTTGCAGTAAAAACCAAATTAAATAATAATGTTATGAATGATTCTGATAAGCCCTTATCCATGCCCTTACCCTTGCACATCTCTAAATTTAATGATATTATATGTTTGGATTTAAAATGAATTGTTTGAAGATTTCTTTAAAAGTTTCGACGAATTCCCAGTTGTGGTACAGATTTATTTCTTTCATTTTGAAGAGATTTCTTGAAAGCCATAAAATGGGTTGTCTTTGCATTTAAAATGAATTAACATGTCACTTTATAAACATACTCTTGGGACTTTTAACAATACCTTAATGATAATATCTAGTATACATGCTAGGTCATTCGTGGTTATTCTTCAATAAATTTTATGTTTTAATTTAGAATTTCAAAGTATCTGTCATTTAATTAAATAATAAAAAGTAAATTTAATTGTCTTTTGAAGTAATTTCGACGGACACCGTCACTGCATCTTTGATTCTGTTCTCCAGCGCTGTGGGAACGGTATATAAAACAATTGAAGCGAACTTATCATTAAAGATAACTGAAATTATATGTTTCTGTCAAAGAGGCGGCTGTTTTGGCCAAACATATAGTCACCACCGGTGGGGGATTACTAGTATATCATCATTGTGGTGGTAATTATACTTGGAACTCTCCAATTTGTTCCACTGGTTTCTCTAATCTCTCATCAACGTATTGGTCACAAGTTTTACTTACAATGATTTTATGGTTTTTCATCTTTTTATCAAATGTGTGGACATAAAGACCGAGTGATTAGTGAATATGAAGAGAGATCTACACAAATGTGTAAATATTTTCTGATTACTATTGATATAAATATCGATTTTTCATAAATTGTTTTAAAACTGAAACCATCGCATAATTAGGGGATATATATATCACTCATCACTTTCTTATTTACTTTATATTTATATAAAAATTATATGATCTGTATATTAATAGGATTTTTAATCTAAAGATTGACCAACAATTCAAACAAATAATAAGTGAAAGAATGGTTCAAATGATTCATATATGGAGTGACAAAAACAAAATAATCTGACAAATAATAAACTAATGATTAACTCCTTGTGCCTCAAAAATACGTTTGAAATCATTATATTATTAATGTATTATAAAAAAGAATATTCTTTATTCAAATCACAGGTTTTTTGTTTTGTGTTCACAAAAAGGTATTCAATATTTAATACTTTCGAGAATTGTATGATTATATGCATTGAATATTGATTTTGAGAGTTGTGTTTATGTTATGTTATGTTAAGATTTTTATATTCTATTTATAGGCTATAAATTATAGCAATCAATATATAACTGTTGATAAGTGTTTCCAAATGTTTTGATTCAATTATTAAATAAAATTTAATCAATTTTTAAGTTTTCAAATCTTTTAAAAGATATTATGAATAAAATTTAGAATTTAGTTAAGAATATTAAAGAATATTAGAAGTAATCTCATTATTACACTTCAAATAGTTTTCAAATTGAATACAAATTTATTTATTATATTTCAAAGATTATAATGTATTCTAGAAAATACTTGAGTCGTGAAAAATTGATTTATTGCTATTATTTGGCCATAATTTGAATGGAGTCGACAATATTCTGTCACAAAGTTTGATATCCGATGAGTTTTGTGTTTATACAGCGTTGACATCAAACCAAACATTCCTCTCATTTCAATTTCCTTCGACGACAAACAAATTGGGAACATATCTACACATATCTACACAAAATGAATTAAAAACGATATAACATCTCATGAAAGACATCCAATGACTTGTGAGGACTCATCCGCCGACAAATCTATTCATTAGTACTAAATAACATAAGATCTGATCATTAATTTTAATTATATTTCATTTTTGGACAAACATTTCAACTAAAATATAAAGTGAATGGAATTAAGTCGAGATTAATAAGGATTTAAGGCTTTTCCAAACGATTTAAGAGTAACTTATTTTTCGATATCAAAATCTCAGTTTTTATTTTTACTTTTTTAAGAAAATAATTGAATGATTCTGTTCTGGGCTTCATATTTATCTAACAATTTAAGATTATAAACTTTGCTGGTATATAGAGTTTACCTAAAACTACAGTATGTTTACCCGATGCAATTTTAGCAACTTGTATTCCCTCGAGAAACTTAATGTTAAACAAGCTAAATTTAATTAGAAATCACACTGGACTTGCAGTAACTCAATATAATAAAAGGAAAACTGTACCAGAACTTCATAAACAACTTCGGATATAACCACAATTTTCTAACAAAACTGTAAATATCTATAAAATGGTGTTCTTTTGGGGTTTTAATTGATGTCAAAATAAAAACAATTTGAATAAATTCAAATTCATTAAAAATTCTGTAAATAATTTTTTTTAAACTTACTGTTGTTAGCAAATATTAAAGTTATTAAAGACATAAATTATTCTAAGTTTATATATTATATATTATTTAAAATTGTTTCGTCACAAATACATAATTATGAGTCTATGGAAAATCTTTTAGTTTTGTGACAGACTTTTAGACTTATTATTTTCAAATAAACTTTGTTTAACCACTTTTCGGTAGAACCTAGGTGATTATAATAAAGAAGGAGTTAAACCCGGAGAGAAATTTTAACAAGCAAAATGAATATATTGACTCCTACTAATCGGAGCATGTTCATTAAGAATTTGTAAGTTAAAAATCTCTATCTATAAAAAGTTTTCAAGTAATCGAAGAAAATTCTTTTTTCGAAAACATGCAAAAAGAGTGGAGTTTTTATTTTAAAGAGATTTTTGATTTTCGTTTGAAGCAAATGTTCACTTTTTGTTCACTTTTTGTTCACTTTTTGTATTTTCCCATTTTTCAGACCTATAGTCAATGAAATCACTTAATATTATTATTATTTGTTGCTAATCAAGTATTACAAATCGTCATAATCGAGGCCTAACAGGGATTTCCTACGTTTTGTATAAAAGTCATGTCTTCTATATCTTCACCCGATTGTAAAGTGAAAACATTTTCATTTCATTCAATTGAGAGCATTTTCCCAAAGATTTGGTTCTTTTAAATATTTCTCTCAAATATTTCAGAATATTTTAGCAAAAATTGAGAAAATATCTATCGATTTATGAATTAGTTGTTGATAAGAGAAATGAATACATTATTAAAAGAAAATCTGAGTAATAAATTATAGTTAATATTGTAGTGAATACACTATTAGTGTAGTGTCACTCAATTAACTGAGATATCATCAAAAAATTATTGATTAAATATAATTAGTCTTATTTTACTTCTATGATAATAACCAGAATAAGATTAACTCTGGGTTTTGCTGACAAAAAACATCCAAATGAATGGTGTCTTCACTATATTTTATATATAATGTTTGCAATGCTTTTAAAAAATCAAAAGAATTTCATTTTAAAGTTTTTGTTGAAGTATTGGTTGAATCACTCGTTTTCAACACTGTTTGCAAAGGAGTGAATCGAGTTTTACTTTTTTAAAATAATAAAATAGTGTAAAAGAGACACAATATTATATCGATAAGTTGTAACCTCTCCCCCAAAAACATTGATACTTTTGTAAAATATATTTTGCTAGATTGTTTTCATTTAATATAATAGTATTAACTTAATAAAATACTATTAACTTAATAATATTCAACTAATTATTACACTAATATTGAACTATTTATTAGCAATAATTTGTGAATATTCTTAGAAAAACTAGGTTTCAGCTCTTTCTAAGAACATAATGACATACATCAAGGTTAATTTTAAAAGTGGCTCAAAAATAATTATAATGGATTTTTTAAAAATGAAAAATTAATTTTAGATTATTTAATTTAAGCTTAAGTTGTTTTAGAAATTTTTAAACAATAGTTAATCAATTCTTAAATATTTTAAGTTAAAACTGATATAAAGATTTTATATTCTTTTCATATGTTTTCCATATTTTGTGGTAAATCCCAAATGAAAGTCAATTGATATATGAGATAATTATTGATTAAAAAAGACTTTTTTTTTTGTTAAAAATTCTTTATAATTATAGTTTATCGTAAAGTTTACTCATTTTTTTAATTAACATTTTTTGCGTTCAAATATTTAAGAGTTTAAAGCTTTTAATAATTGAAGGATTCTCTGAAGGATAAATGAGAGCCTCTTTTGGCAAATATACGATTTATTTAATGGATTTTACAGTTTATTCTCGTTATTATAAACATTAAATATATAAATTTAATTTATATTTAAATAAGTTTGAAATGTTCTAGTTCATTTTATCAATTTAAAAGTTTTCCCTTTATTTAAGTTGTTTTTAAATAAATAACAATAATTAACTAAATTGAATATAAAAACTTTATTAAGTATTAAAATTATTTTTACCTAGGTGAATAATTAACAAACAAATAAATATGGCTATCTTTACTAAAAATATAGATTAATTGTTTTTATCTAGTATGAAAATTGATTTTAGCTCACATATGAGTCCTGATTTCCTGGAAATTATAAAATTCTGGAAATCCTTTTTTATGAAAATTAATTCAAAAATTATATAAAACTAAAGAACAAAATGTATAAAAAGTGTTAAATAAATAGATTTTATAATTAATTAACGTTTAATTTTATAAAATTATAAGAACTGAATAAAATGATTAATTGAAATAATAATCTTTTATACCATTTGTTCATAAAAATTCAGTTTAAACTTAACAATAAGTTGTTTTTAGTGTCTTTTTTATAACTGGTTTTATATTTCTTTATTGATTCTTGAATACAATATTCAATTGTCGATCAAAAATAGCCTTAAATTGATTTTATCGAATTTGAAAATAGTTTTAATATTTAAAATCAATTTATCTTTTATTTGATAGAATCGATACAACACTTGTTTGAACTCAATTCCTGAGTAATCCATTAATCCTTTAAATATACTTTAGTTTTATAAGTGATTTGAATTTTCATACATTCATTGATTGAAACAATTTGTTGTCAGCGATGGAAGTAATAAAACTCTTAATAATAATATCTGTTGTTTTGTATGAGAGTTGTTGTCAACCAAATACCAGACAAACAAACCGAAGAAATGGTGATTCCTGTGCTCGAAGTTATTCAGTTGACTATTTGATTCTGTCATTGAATTGGCCGACAAGTTTCTGTGTCGTACAACAGCGCTGCAGTCGAGATGTTGACCACAAAAGATGGCAAATACATGGTTTGTGGCCATCGCGAAGATCTTTTGGTCAGAACCCAGAATTCTGTTGTTTAGCCAATAATTTTGACACGAGTCAATTGGATTTGATTCGGGATCAATTATTACTAAAATGGAGAAGTGCTCGAAGGGATAACAGAGGATCGGATGAATTCTGGCGCTATCAGTACACAAAACACGGGTCGTGCGCTCAAAGACTGTCTCAAAAGTTGTCAGATCCGCTCCAATTCTTCAACACTACTATTGCTTTATATGATTCGTTTCCAATCAATGATTGGCTCAAAGTATCAAATATTGTTCCGAATAATCGTCGGCTCTATTCTATTGAAGACATTCATCACTCCATCGAAAGTCAAATAAATGCTCGAATCAGAATTGATTGCGGACTGAATCCCGATTCTCGACCCGACTCTCCTCCCATTTTCAATGAAATACATATTTGTATCGATAAAAATAATTTGAAACCAATTGATTGCCAGAAGAGAGACGACAAACAGTGCTTTAATCCTAACATAAAAACCGATTCCGTCTTATTTCCAAAACACGGAAATTAGTGTTTAGCAGGGATGGCAAATAGGGGGGAGGGTATTTCAAAATACCCCCCCTGGAGCCGAGAATTTGGCAAAATACCCCCCCTGGGATTTTGAAAACTTAACATTACGTCTATGGACAGGCACTAGGTCTGTTGAGGTTTTTGGCTTCCAGGGGGGGGGTATACCCCCCCTGGAGATCGAGGTCTTTTGCCATCCCTGGTGTTTAGTGTTTCGACCAAACATTTAATGCAAACTTTATTTCAATTTATTTATAATAATTTTATATATTTTCATATATTCTTTGATTGTTTTTTCTTAATTAAAATTTCTTTTAAATAACTGAATAAAGTCATAATGCATTCATTGATTAATTGAGCAAGCAACAAGTGAAACATTTGTTAGAATTTATAAACAAATAAAGAGTCCCTCAAATATTTTTTAAAAATCTTCAGAAATACTTTTGGTTATATCAGAAATTTATTTAATTATTTTTTCGTAAATTTTTTACAATTTTTTTTAAAAGGATCTTAAATACCGTTTATTTAAAATATAATCATAGATGAGCTTTCTGTCCCTGGATGACGGTTGCAAATAATTGATATATATAAATTAATCAGGGATGGCCAAAGGAACCGATCCTAGGGGGTGAAATGGTCAAAATACCCCTCCCTAAAGCAAAAATCTCGACAGACCTAGTGCTTGTCCATAGACGCTAATGTTAAGGGTTCAAAACTCTAGGGGGTATTTTGTCAATTTTGCTCTCCTTGTATTCCGGAATACCCCCTTTGGCCATCCCTGAAATTAATCCCATTGTATCATGATCAATTCTTTATTATAAAGTTTTAAAATTGTCTTAAGTTAAAGTGGATTAATTATCTATAAATTATAGACTATAATAAATGAGCGCAAACTCTATTTTGAGCGCAAAAATATTTTTAAAAAAAACGTTATTTTTGAATGAATTGATTGAAAGAAAAGAATTGCATTCGTTTTGTTTACAAACGATTTGTTTTTAG
>JAQIXI010002084.1:0-11270 GCA_034700165.1 Galumnidae sp. Gr-Ori-00277 | reverse complement strand
TAAATTTATAAATAAATAATAATTTATAAAATCTCTCTCTCTCTCTCTCCCTCCCTCTCTCCCTCTCCCTCTCGGGATACATTCAAAATCACCCCAATCAAAATCACTCCTATCAAAATCACCCCTATCAAAATCCCCCCAATTAAAATAACCCCAATATTATAACTTATATAAAATTATAAATAAAAACACAATTATAAAATAATTTGAATTAAATAAAATCTTATTAACTATTTAAAGTTTTAATAAAATTACTTTAAACATTTATTACTTAATATAAAATTTAAAGTTAAAAATTAAAATTCTTTAATTTAATATAATGATAGTTTTATAATATAACTTATATTTAAACAAAAATAACCTGAGTCAAATTTAGATTATTATATTGATTAAAACCAGGAATAAGAAAATGTTTATGAAGATTAAAATTATAAATATTATAAAATGAATTGTTCAAATTTTCATTAAAAATGTTTAATAAATTCATGAATTTGTATTAAGATCTATTTTTGTAGAATTTATTTAAACAAATGTTAGTTAATTAGTTTTTTCTGACTATCCATAAATATTGGTTTCAAATTAATCAGGGTTGTTTTTAATCTTTAAGATTTTAATAATAAAATCCACCAAAAAACAAATAAAATGCATACGTATTTGTTATCAAGCTATTTTCATAAAAATGATCATAAATTTTTCCTATTACTGATTAAACATTTAAATATAAATATTTTATTGGTGCAAGATTAAAATCACTCACAAATAACTTTTATTTTCCGTTACTTTCATAATGTCTTATATAAACCTTATATAGATTATGGGGGGATTTTGATAGGGGTGATTTTGATAGGGGTGATTTTGATAGGGGTGATTTTGATAGGGGTGATTTTGAACGCGACCGCTCCCTCTCTCGCCCTATTTCTCTTCCTTAGTTGTTATTGAAACGATTTGTTAATGTTATTATATTATTGATCTATATAATCTAGTTAATTGAGATCTTATAAAAATTGTTGATGAATAATTTAATTTCAGTAATGACAGTTTCTAATATTTGTAAAGTGAAGTAAAAGCCAAGTTTATTTTTATTCAATATTAATCTTTTTTCTTTGAATTCTTTTTTAATAACATAAATGTTATCTTAAAAATTATTATAAGGCAAAATTTATCCGGAATAAAATTGTATTTTATTTTTTAACTTGATAATACTTATTGAACTAAAAAAGATTATAATTTAATTATTCAAACTTCTTAAAATATACTTGGATTAATTTTAAATCATTGATTTGAAAATGAATAACCGCACAAAACATGAGAGTCGAAGACTTCTCAATGAGAACAAACAGTCAGAAATAAACCATTTGTTAGGAATATATATAATAAATTCTATGTCATCTTCTATATTATTGTCGGAATTCTTTGGCCAATCTTTGGTTATTGTACCTATAAAGGTATCACTCAAAATTTGTTATGTGATGGTGAAGTGTATTGTGCTGACCCCGACTGTAATAATATCAATTTACATGACAAATTTTGCTTAGCACTTGGAGTACCTAAAACATATGTGCTAAGCAAAGAAGCTGAACTTGAGCCCTGTAATGCGCTTGGACCGTAAGTATAAATTAATTAATAATTTTTATTAGAAATAATTCACTAAAAAGTTGTTCATATAATTAGAGTTATCAAAGAAAAGGGTGGAAATACAATCGATATGGTTATATCAGCAATGATTTGTATGAGAGCCACACTACCAGACTTTATGGATTTCGGCTATAGTTCATCTATTATTTTATATGACCGTAAAAAAATTAATTTATAGTTAAAAACTTAAATATTTTATTTCTCTTTCAAAGAATATAAATATTCTGTTATATACATGAGAGAAGATCCGCCTATTCGTGCAAAGATGGTTGAGTATAAAAATATGGTTTATAAAAATTTTGCGACAGTTCCATTAGACGATGGAATTCATTTTGTAGTGCCCGGAGAGATCTTTGTGTACCGATACCTTTATGAAGAGTGGGGCAGTGGAAGACTTGGTCCGAGTGAGCAAAAGGTCAGTTGGAAAGACCTGCTCTCAGGAGTGATAGATATTTGTAACAATGGATTCATAATTAGTAAACAATTGAGTAAAGCTATAGAAAAGAGAAAGGAAGCAATTATGAAATTTAAAATGTTGAGGGATTTATACGTGAATCCAATAACTAATGACACGTACAAAGAGGGGGAGATTTTAGTTAAAAAGAATTTGGGTAAGAGTTTGAAAGGTTTGGCTGAAACAAACGATCCGATCAAATACTGGGAAGAAGTGATTGCACCCAAAGCAGTTGAAGACTTCAGAGAATTTTTTGAGAGAATCATTCTATTCATCAATATTACGGTTAATCCAATCGTAACAATTTATCCCTTTTGGTTTTTACCGAATTTTAATTAAAATCTGGGTTTAATTCGATTAACAAAAATAAATAATTTTAATTTATAAAACTATATAAGAATTTCTTTGAATTTTGCACAACTCGTTCAGGGATGGCTACAGACTTTGATAACAGGGGTACGATTTAAAATTTTTCAAAAGAATATGGGGATATCTCTAAAATTTTCACAATGGGTTGGTATAGTAAATATTTTCAAAATCACAAAAATCGCTCTAAATATAGGCCGTAGTAGTTTTTAGGGTTTTTTCTTTAATGCATGTAACCTTGTCATTTTAACATATTTTATATTAATTAAAGCTAAAAACTTAAAATTATTGACAAAAATTAATTTTTATGTCTTAGGTGAACTGTAAAGGTTTTGAATATTAAAGTTATTAATTACATTTAATATTAATTTAATATTAATTAATTAGTTATTAATAATAAAATTTTCATCTAAAAACTGAAAAATTTCATTCTTTTATGTATTTCTTTTCTGTTGTTTTATTATTAATTTCAACTCTTTTTTTGCATTTTTTCGTTGATTTGATTCGTTTTCGCCACTTTTACTATGATTTTTTTCGTCTCTTGTGGGTGGTTAAGGTGAGGGTTTTTCGACTTTTCGAGACAGAGAGATATTTGTTCTATATCCACCTGTGGCCATCCCTTAACTCGTTTCATCTGTTTATGACAGACATTAATGTTTTGATAAACAGTTCAATTTTGAATTAAGAGTTAAATTCACCATTCTTCTGTACTTAATGCCAGTCCATCGAGAGAGTATTATATCAGCAGTAATGGGATTTGTAAAACAGTATTAACGTCGATAAAACTTGTGTTCATTAAATATCAGGATATATGGAAATATTTATATAAATTTTAATAAAATTATATATTTTGTTAATGTTTTCTATTATTTTGTATTAAATATTGAAATCAATATATTTTAATTTTTTCTTATAGATAATTAAAAAAAATTTCCCTAATTTATAATATTGAGCACTCTATTTAATATCGAAATTATTTTCAGTTTAAATAGTGGATAAATAATCACAATAGTTTTTATTAAAATCAGGGATGGCGAATAGAGAGTGTTATTCCTGAATACAACCCTGAGAGAATGAAATTGGCTAAATTCCCCCCTGAGGATTTGAAATCTTAACATTAGAGTTTATGGACAAGCCCTAGATCTGTCGAGGTTTTTAGCTCCAGGGTATGGTATTTTGACACTTTCACCACTTGAAACTATTTGAATTATTATTTTATTTTTAGCTGGTAATGATTATTTGTGTCCAATAATATTTATCTAAGCAAAATAATTAATAGATTTCTTTATATGACATGTTTAAACCAAGTTTATTATTATCACTAGCAAAAAAAATTAATAATAACTGTTACATTATATTGAATATAATGGTATTTTTAATTTTATTCTGAATTGATTTATTCAATTGAATATTTAACTTTTGATAGAAATATATACAGTTTACAACCTATATAACCAGATTCTGTTGAAATGGTCCCGTTTTAGCAGATTCTAGTGTAAGTAATAAGTAGATCCGGTCGCGTTCAAAATCACCCCAATCAAAATCCCCCCTATCAAACAAAAAAGTTTTGAATTAAGATTACCATTTCTCAATTATTTCTTGGCCGATTTTGATGATCTTGGTGGCAAATTAAAATATATCTCTTTCACTATCAATTAAAAATTAAAATCAATTCATAGTATATTACCTAGGGTTGGGCAAAGGTTTTGGGATATGTCATTAAGTTCTCAATATTAATGGCAGCAATGAATAACAACGGATAATATTTTAATGCTAACGAATATTATTTCCCATTAATTTCTTTTTTATTTGAAACGATATTTTATTAAAACACAGAATTAAATTTAATTGCTATGACTTTATCAAAGATAAAGAAGAATACTTTATAAAATGGGTTAACAAACAAGACTACAGATACTGTTATCACAGTTTCTCCAAATGCTAGAAAACCACTGCTTATATTCATCGAAAAGAATGGCACAGAATATCAATGGTGTGAATTAATACTATATTTCTTAGAATATTTTGCAAAAATTAGTAAAACCAAGTAAACAATTACTTGTTTATATCAAACTAATTGTAGATTTTACAGGATTACAATTTTGAGTTATGAAATACCAGACATATTTTTAATAAAGATAGCACAAGGTTTAATTTCTTATCCTGATTTATTTCTGGTGCAAATATCGGTTTCACATTATTTTCGGGTTGTCATCAATTATGGTTTAGATTTTTTTATCAGATTATCAACATTGCAAGGTTATATTAATGACAACGCAATTCTTGCTCCAATCGCTAAAGGTTTGGACTATATTAATGATTTATCTAGATAAATAGTTTTATTTTTTCAAGGAAAAGGTGAGACATTATTTAAAGAGTTCGGAACATTTGAAAACGAAATTTATTTTGCGATCGTTTTAACACTATTTATCATTTCATCTATAATTGATTTTTATGAGAATTCACTGAAGAGTTTCTGCAAAACATTTTGGAATTATTTGTCTGTAATTCTGTCCGACTATTTATCCCTTTCAAAGAGTATATTTTATGAAAGATTCATAGCTGGGAGTTGGCTCATATCCTGCACAATATTATTAGCTGCTTTTTCAGGAAAGCTCCTTGATAATATATTAAAAGGCAAACAATTCGATATGATTGACAGTTGGACCGATTTATATGAGACAGACATTGAAATTCAAACTTCAGTTTATTCTGAGTTTTCTAATTATATTAATAACTTTCCCAACGAACCGATGGCCAAATCATTTTGGAAAAGAACTCAATTTATAGCGAATCAAAATTTAATTGAAAAAATTAACTATACCAAGGTTAAATCTGGTAAATTAGCATTAGTTTTAACTTATAGTCAACTGCAAATCTTAAAGTATCAAGTTATTTCCCCGAGTTTTCAAGAAGACATTGATTTCCATATTTCACAAAATGCTGATCAAACGAAACCATATTTTTCACTTATAAACAGAATAACAATGAATGAATCACTGACTGACTCTTTTAACCAAGCATATGTATTATAAAGATATTTCTAAATGGCCTTGTTTGTTTTTGTGTAGTGGAATAAATAAATATTATGCTTTTTTTTGTAAATTTAATTTTGTTTATTCAAAAGAATCACAATATTCAGAGAGAGTGGTATTTATGAGAAACTATTGAAAGACACGCATAACATAAAAAGAGTCGGTTGGAACAACAGGGAGAAATTGGCCGTAAGAAATAATTATGAAGATATTACAATTGTGCAAGTTAAAGGATTATTTTTATTTAGCTTACCTTTTATAAAGTCTTCAATAATTATATTTTTCGCTGAAATAATAATTAATTACCTAATAATACAAATAATAGTTTATTATTTTGAATCATATCTTTCATTTAGTCTTTTAAATAATTAAAAATTTATAAAACATAATTCAAAAATAACCATGGTGACAACTAACATTTGTTATATTAATTTTTTGTTGGCGATTGCCCTTGACAATTATCAAATTAAATTTTATTTAATTTTACTTGAATGTAATTTTTTCAATTTATAATCTATTGTAATATTTTAGCAAGATAACTTCAAATATTACAAACCCAATGTCTATAAAGCATTTATCTTTAATAATTTAAAGGAAACGCTTCTTACTTCAATTTTCTATGGAATAAAAGATTCTATTATGAACTTGAACAAATATTTTTAAAAAAAGCAATTTTCTATATCCTTGGTAAACATTAATAAAGAAAACTAAACTAATGTATTATACAATTATATATTACATTTACTACATTATACTAGAATTATACAATGCTTTTCTATTGAATTTCAAGATTATCAAGATATATTTTCAAACTAGAGAAACTGCTAGACACATAAGGTGTTCGAGATATAAAAACTTGACTATATATTATGGTGAGTTTTATTTTATTTATTATATCAAAATAATTTAGATATATCTTTAGATTTTGTAGATGTTCCATGATAAAAGCAAAGAAAGCAATCAAATAAAAGGAGAATAATGTGATGAGTGGTCCTCTAAAAAAGGTTTCCAAGGTTATATCACTTTTGAATTCGAGTATATTTGTTGTTTCCTTGTTAAAATTGGTTTGTGAGTAAATTTCCATAACGATTGTCAATACGTCAAAAACCCGGTTTAGTATTCCACTCTCTATGGATGACATAAACCTAATTATTTGATAATTTAAAGTAATTAAAATAATATATAATTAAAATATATTTGACTCACATTTTAATAATTAATTCATAATTTGGTATATATTTTGAAGAATAAAAAAATGTCATAAATTTATAATATTTTTGTTCGGATACTTTTAGACTTTTGAACATGGATTGGTAAAGTAATGTCATCTTGGAATGACTCAATATAACAGCTCTTCTCTCTTCAATCTCTTCCTCTATAAAGGCATTGATTCCCATTAAATCATATGAAGTTTTATTATATACTTTTTCATAAAGTCTTGATTCCAATACTTCATAGAATTCATAATTAATTGATTTGATATTATTTAAATGTTCGGAACCGATAATAACTCTGAGCTCTGGGTTAGAGACAATGTCTTCCATTGAATTTGCAGTCAGAGATGGCTTTGTTTTGAAAAATGTTTCCAATAATAAACTGGTGAAACATTTGGTCAGAATTGTTGAACATAATAACCACATGAATATTAGCATGAATGTTTTTCTATTTGTACTTGGCTTAAAGGCTGAGAAATTTTGAGCAAGAAAGAAACAGGACAGAGTAAATAAATAGTAGAAAATATCTTTAATGATTAATCTTGGTAGTTTGTTTTTTGTAAAATATAGTAAAACAGACAACATCATGATAGAGATAAATAAGGTATACCATACCTAGATAATTTTGTTATTTGATTATTATTTTAAATTTAAACTTACCAATGGTGAAAAGATTTTCAGATATAATAAAAATCCTTTATCTTGGTCCATTTTTAGAATGCTTAAAATTTCAAGCATATATCCTTGGGACATTGCATAATAATACCTATGATTCTTTATGATTCTGTATGAATCTTTGGAAAATTTAGAACCAGTAAGGCAAATTAAAAAGGTTTGCTATTTAAATGGTACAAAATAATTGGAAAATTAATAATTAATGTAAATAAAACTTTTATTCACATTATTTTCTTCGCAACGATTTGACGGAACTTTTATAATGAAATTCAATTTACAGGTTAAGTATTCGATGAAATAAGAGATGAGTCCATAAATGATTGGCTATAGTAATGTTTGTTATTTTTATAAATTCATTTATTAACTTACCGTGGTAGAAGGCATAATTATTGTTATGCTTTTATTGTTATTTGAACATGTATATACTTCTTGAATGTCTTCATAATTTGTGAAAAGTTTAAATATTTTAAAATATCTAAAATAATCGAAATTCATTGTATGCTATACTTTATATTTCAAGAAAAATATCAAAACCCTATTTATAAACTATTAGATTTTTAATAAATAATAAACTGTAAAATAATGATATTTTTAATTAAAAAGTTATAAATAGTTTAAACCATAATAAGAAAATTGTTAATAAATATATGAATAAAAATAGTTGTTTTGAGAATCTTTTTCAGTACAAATGTATAAAATATTTCTGGTGAATACTATTAAATACTATATTATATAACATTTTATTTGAATTGTTTATTACTAAAACCTCAACTATTCATGACTTCCAACAGAAGTGGTTCTTATATACATTTCTTATTTAATAATATTATATTATGAATTCGCATATTTACCAAACATTGCATATTAGATTTGTATTTTAATAATACTATTGTTTATTTAAATATAAATAATACAAATAAATGAATCGATAAAATTCATATTTAGTAGAAAAATATAATTAATATTTTTGGGTCAATCCATTAGACAAACATTATAATAATAATATTATTTCCATAACTTATAATAACATATTTCCTAACAATTTTGAATTTTTTATTTTAAATTCTAATTTATTTACCTGATTGAAAAATATTTTAGTAAATATATTTGTTTTAAATAGGATAATTGATTTATAATACGGCTCAAATTAAAATCATTTTTAAAATATGTGTATTTTCATTCTACTAATTTAGTAGGTTAATATAATAATAAGAATATTTTAATCTATAAATTCATATGTAATAAAAAACATATTTTTGGGTCAATCCATTAGACAAATAATGAAATTATTATTTATTTTTGGAAATTAAAACAGTATAATAAAACATATGTACAGTATGAACGATAAATGCTTATACGCTTCTGAAGAGGGCACAGAATAGAAATTGAACATATTAGAATAAAATTTAATCCTTTAGCTACTGCTATCTTATCGATCCGTATAAGCATTTTCCGTTCATACTGTATATTTATCGTTATCATAAATATTTAAATCATTTATTTTTACATATTTATTGCTTAATTATAATCAAAATAAAGTATTATTAAATATTTCATTTAAAATATGATATATTTATTTATTAATAAGAAAATTCTTTTAATTTTAAAAAATATTTTAGATTTATATAAACAACTCTTATATATAAAGATAATATGAACTTATATTTTCAGATAATAAACAATTTCCGAAAAATATTCTTATTTTTAAACAATAATTTTAAAAAACATGCGATAAAATGTTTATTTTTAAAGAAATCAATTTTTATTTATTAATGAAAAAATTTATCAAACCTATTTAAAACTGAAAATTATTAATTTTTTGATGTTATTATTTATTTTTAAAACTAAAAAAGTATTCTTGGGAATATTCATATTTTATTAAATATTTTAAATGGATAATTTAAAAGATATTAAAGCATTTTAAATTTACAGTTTAATAATAGTTATAAAATTTGAAAGTTTTTTCAATGAAATTAAAAAATATTCAAACCTGTAAATATTTTCTTCAATTTATTTAAATTTATCCTTTTGATTAGTTAAATAACTTATGGATTAATATTAATTGTTTAATTAAATGATTTTAATGTTTAATAATTTATTAGATAAGTTAAATAGAATTTATTTATTATTCTATTGAAAAATATTCTATTAAAACATTATAAAAATTATAAATATTATATTCAATTGCTTTAGGCATATATTCAAATAATTTATAACAAATATTCTGAATTAAAGGTAATTTAGTTAATTTTATTTAAAATCCTTTAAAAATAATTTATTTTCTCCAGAATCTTTTGAAATGATTTTCATTTTTTCAAATTACAGTTTTAAACAATTATTGCTTCAATTTACCTGTTGTTTATAGTAATCAATTGAACACATATTCATCAAGAACATTTTTCGGATAAATCATATTATCAACAAGATTTAATAAATAATAAACGAATTTAATATAAAGAACCCCGGCAATATTTGCCCATAAGGTACACCCATAACAAAAGCAACTATATAAGCAACAAAAAAGCATAGTAATGAATTTATTTTTCACCAACTTAATTTTTTTATTGATCAATCTTAAAGTTTACCGAAATTCAGCATCAGTTTATTTCATCAATTAATTGGCAAACACAAATTACGTCTTAAAATTCAGTTTGAAATCTTCAATTTCTTAAAAATATGCTTTAACTCGTTGAAGAAACTGTTGAAGATAGAGCATTCTAAACTTCATTATTCGATTGAGGAGGTGATTTCAAGTTGGAATCGATGTATCATTTATCTCTAACAGTTACTTTTAATTTCCGACTTTGAAGCCCTCTAGCGGCTAAAACATAACCGTTAGGAATTTTTGGCATTTGTAAATATTGTAGCTCTTGTTGTCTTCTATAAGAATATCTATAAATTTCCCGGTTGGCAAATTTCCCATAGGCGATGTCCTTTATTTAATTAATTTTTAAAACTTTTTAAAATTTTTCAAAACTGTAAATCAATACTGTTTAAGGTTTTAATTTATTTTTCTTACAATCATAAAATTCTTGGAACGTTACTCATGGTCTTAATCTCTAAATTTTTTAAACTGTCATTTAATAGAATTTTTCAATTACAATTTATTCATTTTGCATTAATATACTTTTGGAAACGCTGAGCATACCCAAATAATAGTAAATGTCAATATTTATCTCTTAAATAATTTCAATTAATTTGTCATACAAAATTCCAATTCTTTGCTTAAAATAACCAAGTAAAACATTAGGTTCTTATCATTTTTGATCTGTGAGTATAAATAGTGCATTTGAACAAAAACAAATTTTATTTTGTTAAAATTTCTCCCCATAATTATGTTTTCAATTTTTTTCAATAATCATTAACAGTGCGATCCATCACTAAGGCCGTTCTTTAGGGGAGTATTATTTTCAGATAAAATATTAAATTTGGTCTCGACATTCAGCAGGTGTGGTTTGTTTTAAGTCTATTCTAATTTAACAATAATTTTTTTGTCGTAACTATAATTAATATTTAATAGTTTAATACAGGGATCCGCAAGGATTACATTTGGGATTACATTATTGCTTTAGACCCCCGCGTAATTAATTTTTTATTTTTGCAAGTTTAAAGTCACTCACATATAAAATAACTAGTTTTACACATAACTTGGTAGGACTGAAGGAGTTTGGGCCAAAAAAAATATTTTATATGTATATATATTCTTGACCTACATCACAAAAGGAAGATTTCTTGACCACTCCCAATAGGCCACGCCCATTTTTTTGACCACCCCAACTCAAAAATTTTGAACCACGCCCACCAAATTTTCAACAAATATACTATTCAACAAGCTCAAATAGAATATGAAAATCAAAAAATTTTATCTTAACTAGTTCAAAAGTTACAGAC
>JAQIXI010002083.1:0-11294 GCA_034700165.1 Galumnidae sp. Gr-Ori-00277 | reverse complement strand
CTCTCTCTCTCTCTCTCTCTCTCTCTCTCTCTCTCTCTCTCTCTCTCTCTCTCTCTCTCTCTCGCATTTTCTTGGCATAGCTCTGGTTTGCAGAGCACAGGCTTAGGACTTCTCAATTTAGCATTTGGTGGCCTCTCATCAGTTGTTTGGTTGTGATAGTCGTCAGCAATAGTCCGAAAAAAAGGATCGCAACTAAATTAGATAAGAAATGGTTTTCCATTTGGTGGAAGTGTTCGCTATAAAGTCCGTTCGTCTCACTATTGATGTACTGTAACTGCAGTATAACACTATTGCTATAACACTATTGCTATAACACTAATGCAATGCTAGTGCTCTAAATGCGGTCCTTCAGTAGTCAAATGATGATCAGTTCTTAGAGCTATTCTCTTCATCAATCAGTAGACACACACTTACACTTCATGAGTAAATTTCTTCCACAACATATTACTCGAGTGTTGCATATATTGGTGGCCGACACTAACCATCAATTTATTCATTTCGATGATTGAATCAATTTTTATTTCACTGCAATCGTCACTAAATCCAGACATTTATCCAAACTATCATTTAATCGAATGAATCAGTCCTTAGGTTTTACTTCTAATAAACGAATCCATAAAATCCTTTTCAGAAATTTATTTTTTTATAAGAATATTAAAGAAATGCATTTTTCATAGTTTTCCTTATATTTTATCTTAAAACTCATTTCAATTCATATTTAAAAAATTTTGAAAAAAAGTACAGGAATTCACTTCTTTTTCCTTTTTAGTGAAGAGATTTTATTCCATTTAATATAAAATCTCAATATTTTTGTAAAATATATGAAATTCAAAATATTTTTGTTAAATGAGTTTCATATCTGTTATAAAAGCCTTCAGAAATTGGTTGCATTAAATTGATATGAATTATAATAGAAGACGTAAATGGTTTGTAAAAAAATTGGTTACAATAAATTGCCGGACATTTGACCCAATCCTATGGCTCTTATAAATCAGTCTCAAACCTCGCATCTAATCTAATCATAATTTTCATCCATTGGTTCAAAAAATAGTCGTTCCATAAATCTTCGGTCATTGCATTTATAGAACTAATTCACTAAAATTATATCTAAACGTCAGAACTCTTTGCACAGAATTTTTCTCTTAAATTCTATATATTATTAAAACATGAGATATATATTCGGTTTAAATTTTTATATTTTCATTAGGAATTCAATTCAGAGTCGAGTTATTCCCCTTACAGTTACTATGAATTAATACTAACTATTCCTCAATTCATAAGACATATCGCATTAAAATTATCAAATGACCCAAATTTTAGTCGCAATCTTTGAATTTTTCAGATAAAAAGCCCTTGCTTCAATTTCTTTAATATAAGACTGAATTTTATTTTAAAATATTTCGAATATTTAACTGTTTATCGAAAATAAGGTAAATTTAAAGCATTTGCTCTCAATTTGATATAAATTAAAAATGAAGAGCTCTTCAACTTTAAATCAATAACAATATAGACTTGTTTTCAGTTATTAACTCTTAATTTCATATTTAAAAATATTTTGAAATTTCTTTTTATCGAAAGAAAAATCGAGTTTTCCCTCATTTCCTTAAATATCGATTTTTTGAATGAATTGATTATAACCAGAGCTGAAACTGAATTTATTTTTCAAAACAAATATTTGTGGCCCCTATTGATCACTATATGATCACTATTTTAATACTGATTCAAAAAAGTAAACACAGAATAATTTTTACATTTGTTTATTAACTCGAAATTTGATTTTTGTTGACTAAAATCATCAAATCTGATGAACGAATCAATTCTATTGAAAACTAATTCTATTTCTATAGAAAAAAAGAGACAAAAAATGTTGAGTCGAAAGAAAACAAATTCTAAAGAATAGTTTGAATTTCGTTTTTCTGCAAAAATCCTATAAAAATGTGTCAGAAAATGATTTCCCCATTGAATTAACATTCATTGCAGACAAGAGGAGTGGATAACATTTAGAGAATAGTTACCATTCATTTGACAATAAAGTTAACAAATGATATGAACCCGAAATACGAAGAAAATATCAATTTTTGGTTTAAATAAAATTATATTAAATATTGAATTTTATGCTCTCAATCCACAATCAATTGAAGTTTTTTCCACTTCTTTTCATTTGAGTGACTGACTCACCCCTTCTCACTGTAGTTCATAGGGTATATTGAATTAGAATGTGTTTCAATAGGATTTCATGAAATTATGTTCTCAAAGACTATAAGACAATAACAGATCGGAGATAAAGTATATACCAATTCTTGAAAATTTGATATATTTCTCGTCTGATTTCCATTGTTTTGAGTCAATAGTGGCAGCTGTTGCGATATGTCATCTGACAGAGAAGGCATGTCTCACAATCACTGGGCTATTGCCTAAAACACAGTATGGGTTAGAAAACAAAAAAATGCAGAGAAATTGAAGCGAATGAAATCTCATTCGACAATTTGCTGTCGTATATATAGAAATGTTAAGAAAGTGAACAAAACAAACGGAATTCAAACAGAATTTGTCTCCAAATCCATTTCTATGGAAAGCTCTGTGTGCCGTCTCATCTCATTTTGATTATTCAATTTAAACGTCATTTTTCTCAGTTCTCTCTCTACTCCGGCTTTCATTTCTTTCTTTAGAAAATAGTAGTCATTCATTAGAACACTATTTTGAGTCAATGACTCTCTTTTGCATTTATTAAATGAAATTTTCTTTTGTTTCAATCACTAAATCGGAGGATATTTTTCGAAATATTTTTTACTAAAAATTCAATTTTAAGCCAAAGAATTAAATTGTCGGTCGTTTTAGTCGTTTTACTTTTGAATTATATAAAATAATCGGTTAATTGAGATTCAAGAGTTGTTTCGACAATTAAAGCCAGCAATTAATGATGAGTGGAAGTGCACTGATTACTCACTTATAGCTCTTCCAATCACTAAATTATAACGTTTTTCAGTTAAATATTTTAATTAATTTCCTCTCATTTGAATAATTTTTTCCTTATATTTTAAATTCTTTACTTTATTTGCAAATTAATTATATTTTGCATAGAATTCAATCATTCTTTTAAGCAAAAGAAGTTTAAACTTGCAATAAATTTAAGAAATGTAAAGAATATATTTTGATGAACAAAACTTTTGTTACTTATATTTTAAGAATTTATAAAACTTTTTAGTTTTAAGGGTTATTACAATTAATTTATTTAACGCTTATTTGAATTTTTAAATAAAATTCGTGGTAACCTTTTATCTACTTTTAAGACTCATTTAACTCATTCACACTTTTGAAAATAATTCACTTCTTTTCTAAAATAAAATAATGATATTTAAAGATAACGTAATGAACCAAAACATTACTTCTCAACAACTCTTAAATAAGTTTTGATTTATTCTCAACTTATTATCAAATATTTAAAAAACGAGTTTCAGAATATATTGAATTTTAGACGAATACATATCCTTGATAAGATTAATTACATTAATTAGAGTAATAATCTCGTTAATGAGATGACCTAATTCATTGGTGTAATTTGAAATAAAATTTTATGCAAAAATCAAAATACTTTTGAAAAAGTCATTTAATTTGAATTAAAAACTAAAGTAATTAAAAATTAATTAACTTTTCCTTTAATTACTTTTAACTTCCATTTGATTCGACAATAATTTAGTTAAGAATATATTCATTCAATTTCTGATTCGATTCAATCATCGAAAGGGTCACTACAGTGATGGCCAGTGATGGCCAGTTCTTATATCTGAAGGATTCACAAAAACTCATTAATAAAAATATAAAAACATTTATATGTCTTCTGTTTTGATAATTAGATATTTAAACGAATATTTTTTTAATGCAAACAATTTTATTAAAATACTGGAAAAAATGCACAAAAAAACTAATTTATATTGAAATTTGAGTTTAAATACTTTTAAAACAATATTTAAGGTCTTTTACTACACTTTTTAAACGACAAAATCCTTATTTATTTCTCTTATAACTTATAGTTTGCATTCATTTTCACAAATTTTGTTATTTATTTAAAAGGTTTAGAGTAAAGTTGAAGTAAAATTAGGGGGTTTTGTCCATTGGTTAGTGAATTGGACACCAATGAGTTTATTATTCATTTAATTATGAGACCAAATATCTCTAAATTGATTTCGTAATTAAATTAGTGATAAAATAATAGAATTACTACTCAATGAAGTTATTGAATCGAATCTCAAGAAATGGAGTAAACATTTAACTAAAAATCTATAAAAGAATCAGTGATTTATTAACTATAAATAGAAGCGATGGGTTGTAAACGAGTCACTCTTCACATATAAACACCATTTTTAGATAAACACAAACAAAATAAAACATAAATAATATGACAGAAAAGCAGACAATTTTGGGCTGTTTTTAACAGAGTTTTCTGTTTACAAATCGATATCTTTACACTTCTTTACACTTGATTTGGTTGTCATTGTTTTTCAGATTTTGTGTTTCTGTTCGAGCACTTACTAATTGCATCTTTTAGGACAACACTAATGGATTCCTCTCTTGATTTCCTCCTTTACTACCAATTGTTTGATGTCTATCTAAGTCTGTGAGAGTGATTCCCTCTCCCATTACACCAACTGATTCATTGGCGATCAAATAATTTTAAATCTCATTCTCAAAGGGAACCCTTTTGAAACTGTCTTTCATTCCAAGTATCTCTCATTTCGTTTCTAATTATAGTAATTAGTTTTGAGATCTGTTTGATTGCCATTAATTATTAATTGCAATCACTTTTTCCAGTTTTAGCCGACACTCAAATCATTTATATTTTATTAGATTTTATATTCACTTTAAAATATTCACAAATATTTAATTCAATAATATTTTATGTTTTCAGTAAAAGTTATTTTAAAATAATTAGTTTTTGTAAAATCTTTATGTTTGTACTGACGCTAACACTAATTAAGTTTGAAAAAAGTTAATATACGATAATTAGTAAATTTCTACTTATATTCCACAGATTGAGAGATGGCCAGAAGGTTAGACTCTGGGGAGTATTTTGTTTTCTAGTAAAGGGGGTTTGGTATTTTCAAAATGGATTAGCAAGGTCTATTTTTGCTGTTTTTGCGTATTTATATACATTTGCCTAATTATTTAATCAATTCAAAGTCTTTTCAGTCATCCTTTTTGCCAAAAAAATCAAAATTTCCAGTTTTTCAAAGTTATAAATTATTATTTAAATTATTAGTTAATTTATAACTTATAATACTTTAATATTTAACTCTAAAATATTTTATTTAATTTTAGGACTAAAAACAGTATTTATTCAAATTTTAGAGTTACGGCTCATCAAAATATGTGAATGTCTTACAATTTTATCTTCAAAAGTACAAAAAAATGATTCTCCGGGGAAGAGATCCCGGTTTCCTAAAAGGATTTTTGTCAAATTTGTCTACTCTAGGTTCCAGAATACCCCTATTGGCCATCTCTGTTCATAACAGTAGATAAAAGCTTATTATAAACGAGTTTGAGATATAAATGTCCGTCAAATTAATGCGATGTTAACTTTTGTAAACAAGACTTTCATCTGAAAAATAAAATTTTGGTAATAATAGGAAACTTTGTGTGCATTAGAGCTGAATATTATGCAAAACTCTAATAATGTGTTTAATAATACAAAATAGTTATTGAATAGCATTGGATTACTATATATGGAGTGTGTCTGAAAGAATGAGTACAGCATTACCACAACTCTGATAACTTTGTCAATAGCCACGACTCTATTCTTTTGGTGATTTGTTTGGATTTTCTCAGATTATTCTAAAATAATAATTAAAGTAATTGTAATTTGAGCAAGAAAAAATTAGATATATTAAGAAATATGAAGTTTGTCTGGTTAAATTTCTAATCTAATTTATCTAGAATGAGTTCTTGGTTATTATGATTGAGTTAGTCGTCACATCACTTTTCCATTCTTATAGTCCAATAAAGTTCCAGTTTTTGGTCATCTCTAATGTGATAGACATCACATGAATAAAAGAAGGATCGGCTGCTGATCTCAGCTTAACCTCTTTGTGAAATAGTAGTCACTCATTCAGTCACTCAGTCAGGACCTGAATATAGAAATGCCATCAAAACTCATTTCTTCAAAAGGAAAGGCTTTGTTGTGTGCAATACACGACTGCTATGCAGTGAAGCACTTCTTTTGCACTTCTTTTTAGCATTTTTAACAATTTTTGTTTTGCCGTCGACTCGACTCAAAATTTATTCAACGGTTGAGTCAGAACTTCAACACTATTTTAGTGTAGATCTCCCTTAAGACAGAGTCGAATAAGATTAATGATTCGCAAAGTTGTGATCCTTTTTTCTGGTCGGGTATTACAAACTTATCTTTGGTGTAGAATAGAGTATAGTATAGTATAGTGCTGTATGTATAGTGTGCACAGTATGTACATTATGTACCTGCTCATTCATTCATATGCACAAGCATTTGCTCTCTGCTTTATCCTCAATAGTTTGTGCATCTCTTGTGAAATGTTTCGCTGATAAATATCTTTTTTATATTATTTACACAAAACTGATGTATTCGTAAATATTTTGACATTTTATTAGGGATATTAAGAAATACTTTGGGGGTAAACCCAAAGCATAATTTATGACTCAAAAATGTTGTAAAATGAAATTTGCTCTCTCTCTCTCTCTCTCACTCTCTCTCTCTCTCTCTCTCTCTCTCTCTCTCTCTCTCTCACTCTCTCTCTCTCTCTCTCTCTCTCTCTCTCCACAATAAAATACATTTTGATCTGAAAAATAACTTTTAACGGAAGTGTTTGGAACTAATTTTTCAACAAATCTGAGACCAAAAGAAAACATTTTGAATGAATTGGAAATCCATAGAAATGTATTGACGTTAAATGTTGTGCTTAAGAGGAAACGTCAGTTCAAGTATTTCTTGTGAACACAAAATGATGAAAAAGCGTTTAACTATGAATTCACTCGAAATATATTTTAATACTTTTTTCAAGTAAGTCATTGAGTCGAACGTAATTATTCGCTCCTTTAAGTGTCGACACCGAAATTGTGACCCTATCCTGACGTGTGTTATACGCGATCTGATGCCAGTCAATGACATTCTCTGCCCCAACTCTTCAAACGGATGAGTGCATCCGATGTGTACTCTGGCGTCAAACTGAATCAAAGTCGACATTTGCACCGACAGACCAGAGCTCATCCAATACATGAGCTAGCTCCTCTCTTTTTTCCTTTTCTTCGTTTCTCTCTCTCCTTCATATTCACTCAAATGTTTGTTTTCCTAAACTTTGAGCAAATATTAAACGAATTTAATAATAAGTTTGAGTTCAAAACAATTTTAGATTTCATTTAAAAATAAAGAGAAAACTATTTATATATAAATAAGTTATCAAAAAAAACTATTTTTCTGACATTCATTTTCATTCATTAAGTAATATATGAAAATCAAATTTATTATATAAATTTGTAAAACAAATGAAATGAATAAGTTTATAGATTAGATACTCATTCTAGAATCTTGCTCATACATTTTCATTTTCAATTGACTCTTTAAATCTTTTCTTAAAATTGATCAGGGAAGTACATTGTTATAGGCAAAAACTAACTTTATAAATCTCTTAAGTATTCCATCTGAAATCAACAAGGTATATTTCATTAGAATAACTGAGTTTATTATATAAGTGGTTTCTTTTTAAAAAGTGTTTTATGTCGTCTAATATTTTGAAAATACCTTTCAATGGGTTTTGTTTCCTAAGTTTACATTTATTGCATTCTTTCGAATTAATTACACGAAAATATCATTTATTTCTTTCAATATATAACCCAAACAATTGTTTTTTGGATTAAATGAAAACTAAAATAAAATTTAAGGCGATATTTCTTCGAAACATATTTTCTCAGACAATGAAATGCTTGGAATTATTAGATTAAACGAATTAATAGTTTGCTTCTGAATGAGCAAGGTATTACAATACTTCTATGCAAATCAACCTTGTTTATTAATAAATGTGTAATAATCCTTGTCAAAATTTTTTGATAAGAGATATATTTTTCTATTTTTATAGAAATACGATCAAGATAATAATATAGTTTATTTGTTATATAGAAGGTAGAATCTTGGTCATTACTCAAAGTCTATTCATTACTAACAGCATTGAAATTCTTATTTTATTATATAAAATGTTTTTCAGCCATAAATTAAACAAATTTTCATTAAATGAGAAACAATAAAATCACTTCATTTCTCATAAAAGTCTCGAAAATAAATAATAAAAACTTAAAGACTTTTTATTTTGAAGAATTCATTGGAGCGAAACTATTGTCGGGTTTAGGCGCTATTTTTCTGGTCAAATAATGGCATCAAATGAGTCGGTGCACCATATCTTTCACTACAGTTTGAAAAGAAATTGTGTCCCATTCGTAGTGTGAGAAGGGATCGATTAATGACATTTTTCTATTTGGCCCAGGGCTTCTATTTTTCTGACTTTACTAAACAGACATCTAATTGGTTTGGAAGTTCAGTCCATATTATAAATGGAAGTTTTATTTCCTCTCCGGCACTGAAACTAATTTCATATTTTTATTCTTCTTTACTCAGATTTTCCCCATTTTTATGCTAAACTTCTATTTCTTATATTTTGCTGTTCTTTTAGTCAAATGATTTTACTCTTAAAATGAAATTTAAGAAAATAAATTCAAAATTTTGATTTGCTTTCAAAACCATTTTTGGATCTCTTACTCATTCTCTCTCTCTCTCTCTCTCTCTCTCTCTCTCTCTCTCTCTCTCTCTCTCTCTCTCTCTCTCTCCCCTTCTCTTTCCTTTATTTCTTATATTTCAATATTTTCGTTATGAATGCTTTCAAAAGCAATTATTTGTGATTATTCTCTATCATTAGATATTGTTAGAGATGTTGTGGTATTCCCTATTCCCTTCCCATCCTTTCTTTGTTCAGTATATGTTTAACCCAAACAAATCACATTCAAATAAATCATTCGTTGAATATTATATTTGATTCTTTGCATAATTATATGTTTTTTTTATTCGCGTTTTGTATTTAAAAATCTGTTTATTTTGTCTGTGAATGTCTTCACTGCGGAATGTCTACAATCACTTCCGAAGCCTCACTTTTTTTCACAAAAAGAAATTATTTCCCAAAAGTACTCATTTGTTATGATTTGTTTATTCAGGATTTCTCATACTTTAAGTTTGAAAATCGATTCATAATCTTATGAATAGTATAATAATAGTAATCAAAACAAACTTTATTTTTAAGAAATGTTTTCATAACTGCTTTGAAAGCAGTTTTCGAGGAAAAGTAAATCTCTTTTATCTTATCTTATTTTAGTCGACTCGAGAATGTTTTTTAAAAAAATGTGAATCTCTAAAGAAAATGAGATCAAAAATTTTGGTATTATTTCTGATTAAATATTTTGTCATAAAATCCACGGAAAGTAAATTCTATAAAAGATTTCTTTCATATTTATTGAAGGATTGCTTCAAAGGAATAAGAAATCAGTGGAAGTGAAAGCGGAGATCACTTCGACTTTACATTAAAGTAAAAACGTGTTCACAATCTTTACTTAAAATATAAGGAACTGAGAAAATGTCAAACTATTCATAGCATGCAATGAATACTGATTTTTATTGTCCTCACAATCGAAAGTGGAGTCTGAAATTGCAGTAATGGCTCTAATATTAAACAAAAAGTAAGTCTTAAATACCGTTCATTAGAAATAAATAAGAGATTATATTTCCTTATTTTCTCATTCGTTTCCTTTTTCTCCATTAATTTAATCACAATTTTCTTTTATGTAATGATTTTATGCATTCCTTTCGCCACTTTAGCCCAGAATGAAATGCTTTTTGAAGGGTCATCACAAAATTGATCATGTTGCAAGAAATCCATCTTATCTAAATCCCTGTAAGACCATCGAAATCACATTCCATTTGTCCGGTGCTATCAGTTATTATCAATATTATGCGAGTCTTTAGTGTCTGTCCTCGTTTTGAACTCTTTATTTCGTAATTTAGTCGTGGCTTCAGTTCTTGACATTGATATCAATTTATTTAATGAGTTGTGACAATACTTTTAGGCTTTAAGAGATTACCTCTTATGTTGAGGTCAGTGTTGTGGCCACAAAACTGTCCGATAAATACAATATTTTATTATTATTTTTTTTGTTCATTATTTTAGTTGAAAGCAATACTTAAATGGTTTGGTAGTTATCCTTACCTTTAATTTTGTGGACTTTTATATCTTATTATAGTTTGAAGTGAAGTCTTTCTAAAGTGAGTATAAAACTATTTTATCGTTTATATCATGTGTTTGTCATTGGTTTTGATGGCACTCACAGCCAATGGAATGGTATGTCAGATAAATTGGTTGCACACATTTTTGATGATAGATTAACTGATTTGATAGCAATGTCTTATCAAAACTAATAGACAAACCATTAGCCGATAATATGTCAACAGAGAAGGAATTTGTTGTCTTCCCTCATGTCATCTGATTTGTAATTTTCTCTTTAATAAAGGGGCAGACATTGAGTCGCCCAACAAATTACATCTCAATCTGAGGCAATGAATCAAACTTTTTTGAAGTCCTAAAACAACTTTTTCTTATATTTATAATAATTTAATATTTATTCAATGTCTGAATGTCTGACTCTTTTGGCTCATCTCAACATTAGATCTCATTTTTATTCTTTTCGGTTATTAATGACTTTTAAAGATAAGAAAAAAATGAATATAATCTTCTTAAGAGTCAAATCACTTCAGATTAAGAAAAACTATAATTTTTAAAAAAGAGTCTCAAAATAAGAATAAAAATTATAGAATCCATTTGTTTGTCACGAATTCAGATATTGAAACAATACATAAAACAGACGATCACTCATTTTTATCATAAATTTTTATGAAAAATTCATTCATTTATAATAGCGATGTCTCTCTCAAAGAGGAAGAGTCACTCGAAATATCATACATTATCTGTCATTTAATTTTTCTCTCTATGTCTTTGTCTTCAATGATTGGGAGACAAAAGTATTTGTTTCACTTATTTCCGACTCAAATAATTATTCTCTAACTCTCTATAACTCTCTATAACTCTCTCAACAATTTATCTCAAAAATATCATTTGAATAATTGATATAAAAATCGATTTCAAAATAATAAATGTGAGGATTGAAACCATTGAAAATTCAGACCAAAATCAAAATCAATAGAATCTCTCTCTCTCTCTCTCTCTCTCTCTCTC
>JAQIXI010002082.1:0-11296 GCA_034700165.1 Galumnidae sp. Gr-Ori-00277 | reverse complement strand
AGAGAGAGAGAGAGAGAGAGAGAGAGAGAGAGAGGGAGAGAGGGGGAGAGAGAGAGAGAGATTGTTATTCAAAAAATAAATGTCTTTTCTAAAGAAAATTGAAAGTTCTTTACTCAAAGTGAGACCAAAAGTGCGTTTTTGAAACATGGTTTGAAAGTAAAAAGATGGTAGGCCAATTAAATTTCTTATATAAAGCACCTGGTATTTCTCATAAAATAACCGGATTATATTTTGATCTGATCTAAAAAAAATTTAGACCGGTATTTGTGCTGATCTACCAGCGATTTAGGACTAGTTTCAGCGATTTTGAACTTTGACTGCCTGTCATTCCCAGACTATTCAACCAACAGTTGAAACCCGTTTCCGATTCCACTAAAACTAATGATAAATAGAAAAGAAAACAGAAAAACAAAATTAAAGTCATCTATAAATAGATTTTATCCCTCTTTTTATGAAAATATTTCCATTTTTAGAAGAAAAACAAAATTTGGAAAAATATGAACACATTTCTATGTCTTCCCTAACATTTTTGTTGGCACAGGTATAACAACTAATTCACTGTAAATAGTAAACGACTTATTCCTCTAAAAAAACAAACTTTGGACGACAAACACAATTAAATTCTTGTCCTTCAAAGAGACTCAAAGAGAAGATTATTATATTTAATTTGTCATAAGCCTGGATGAAGAATTAGCATGCTTAATTATATTACTTTGGTTTTGAAACAACTAAAGTTTAGTTGTTTAGGGTTTAGTTACTAAAGCCTTCCTTACGTTTTCAAAACATAAGCCTATTTTCATAGAATACGGGGAAATTAAATAATATATTATTGATGAAATGTCACCTTGCTCAATAAATCACATAAATGAAGCTCTTATTCAAATTTAAAGAACTTTAGATTAAGTTTTTATTTTTTATTTTTGTAAATAATTGATCAATACCTAGCTTACTTTTGCAATAACTTGTTTATTTGCAAACTAGACTGACCAAGTATACTTTATGTTTAGTACAATATTATAGTTGCGATTTATACCTAATTTTGTCCCCAAATGTTAATTAATAAAAGTTAAAACAAATTTTTGACAGTTATTTAATTTTAGCTAGTTTACTTAATTATTGAATAACCATTAAGTTTCAAAGAACTTACTTTTTACCATGGTTACTCTATTGATAAAACTAATTCAAAGCGATTATTTGTTGCATTCCTTTCTCAACTTGGTCAGTTGTTCAATTCAATCAATCATTAAATGGAATGTTTTTTAATAAAATTAATTAATTAATTAGTTTTCTGTGCGTTGAATGACGTCAACGGATAATCCAAAAAAATATTATTGCATTTTTAAGTCATTGTCCTATAAATCACAGAAAACTGGAAAATCGCTGATTATTTTGCTAGAATTTTACCCTCACTTTCTTTATGAGTTAAATTATATATGCTCAAGGTTCAAAAGAAAATACAGTCTGAGTCCGTTATTAGTAATCTTTGATATACTCAAAACCTGGTTTGTCAATGGTTTTCTATGCTCGAACCTTTCCTGTAGATAAGCTTGCCTTGTACAAATGAAATTTTATAGAATTATTTTTCAAAGATTATAATTTAAGATAGTTGTTTTCAAAGATCGCGCTTGAATATTTGAGTAAGTGAAATGTATACCCAGAAATAATGTTAAACATTAGAGAATTGATTTGATTTAATGCTATGATTAATGTTTTCACTTTTCTATACGTTAATGATATTCATTAGTCAATACCTTTTCTTTGTAACATAAAATTGACCATGAAACAACGTATAGAAAAGGTGAAATATTTAATCGATAAATGATTATTAAAGGGTATAATTTTTATTTGAACTTGGTAATAGTATTTAGGAATAATAAATGAAGTTGGCCCAAAACCAGCTCAAAAAACTTTCCTAAATTCTAATTGGCCTCTCAATAGAATGAGAAATATTTATATAATAATAGGCCTCCCCTTAGAGAAACTTTCTAGAAAGTTTCTTAAGGCGAAAAAAGTTTCTTTTTATACAAAACTTTTCAGTCAAAAGTTTATATTTTCTTACAAATATTAACACAAAAACTATAACTTAGACTCAATTTTAGTCAAAATTAATATATTTTTATGAAATCAATGTTAAGAATATATTCATATATTCTTTCAGATATTTAATATTTTTGTTACAAATTTAGTCATTGATTGGTACTAGGCCCCTCATTGATTGAGGCCCCACCTGTTAATCAAAATCATGTCACGACTGTATTTATATTATTTCTGGTTCTGAAGGCCATAAAACTCTTCATTCATAGTTATAAAGACCTTAAAACCAGAAAAACCCATCAAAATGTTAGGAATATAACCAGGTAAATACCCTTGTTATCATTATTGGATGCTTATGAGCTTGGTAATAATTTACGTAAACGACTATTTTATATGAATTAAAGAAAAATAATTAAAATCATATTATCTAAAGATTTTAAGAAATTTTAAAGTTATGCATAAATCAAAGGATAGTTTTCTTAAACTTAAGTTTTATTTCACTTTTAGGTGACTTAAAAATATTGTTTTCCTTTAAATACTTTGAAATATTAAATTATGCAGGTTTATATCGATATTTATTTATCTATAATTTCATTTTTAAATATATTGAAAAGTTAATAAAAATATAAAAACTCCTTGCTCAATTCACTGTGACATTTCTATTATAAATATGTTTAATAAGATAATGCTTTTCCTTAAAAGGTGAGGACTACCTATTGTAGTAAACAAGTATTTTATGGGCACACATTACATATTTCAAGCAAGATACTGTGTAAAATATTCTATATTTACTTACCAAGTAAGTTTTTTGATAATAAACTTTATATTTATTAGATATAAATCTATTTTAAAATCAATTTTAAATATAAATTTATTTCGTCGAAAATATACAAAAAAAAAGTAAATAAAACCCAAATTCTTAGTAAATATTTAATATTAATATTATTAGAAATATAATCATTTAGTCTTTGCTTTCGGCAAAAAATAGCCATTTCTTGGAAATCGGTCCTCAAATAAACGTCATATAAGTCTTATATAACCTTATCATAGATTAGTATAAATCAATGATCAGAATCATGTCTGAAGTCACGTCTCAGAAATGGTTCTTTTGAACACCAATTAATCAGAAAAAGGGACTATAATTAAAGTGAAGTATAGTTTATAAATGAATTAATCATATTTTGAAAGAAAATTCTTTTGTTATCTCAAAAGTCAATGAAATTTGAATGTTTTTGTCTTTTTCTGAATATTTTATATTTTCTTATTATTATTATTATTATTATTGTTATTGAAATGTTATTTTCAAAGAACACATAAATTTTAATAGAAAATCGAAAAACCTATTAAATATTAATTAAAATATAGTTAATTATACTTTAAAATTAGACTCAATTATAATAAAAAGCGAATATTTTTTTCTCTAAACATAAGATCTCTGAAAGTATTAAAAAATTTAATCAAATTCTTAATATTTTGATATAAACCACATTTTAATCGGTTCTATAATATTTAGTGTCATATTTATGCATAAATTGACCCAGAATTTCAAATGACTCTGGCTAAATTATAACCACAAAATAGGTAGACAATCATATTGTTTGACATTTGATGGCTCAGGGTGTTTGCTTTTTTTAATTGGTATTAACTGTATAAGATTAAGGCCAAACTACTTATTTTCTATTAAAATAATTAAATATTGTATATAATTGGCAAAATGAGCTTGATCATTTGTTGACTTTAAGCCGGAATCATTTTCTGCAAATGTTCCTTATATTTTAGGGCTGACTTTTTACTCATTCCAAATGTTTGGTAGCAGTCGGTTATGGATTGGGATTCTTTGGGCACTTCGGTCATGGACTTAGTGCAGGTACCGCCCAAATATTGGGGCAAATTCTGGTCATAGAAGTGGTCGTGGATTTGCTTCTTTTCCGCGAATTTGTCGATAGACTTACGATAAGTGCATTGAATCAGTTGCTTGGTAACAACGCTGGCGTTATAATGAATAAAGTATTTGCAACAAGGAAAGTGTCGCATCAATTTTATCAAATAGAAGACCAAATACTGATCATTGAATGCCAACTGAGAGTTGTTGTAATCGACGAGAACTACGAATTTGTTGTTTCCGTTCGCCATTTTGTCCACTTTATTCAATTGATGCAAAAGAAACTTTTTGGCCAATTTTCCCATTCGTGAGAGACGTCTGTCCAGTCGGAACACTAGCGCACAGTTTCCATCTTTGTCTTGAGTGTAAGGAAAGGCGGCTCCGATTTCGAACAACTCTGCAGGAAAGTCTGCATCTGTGAGTGTAGCGAAAGACTTGTTTTTGCGCCACTGAAGGGTTTTCTTAATCAATTCAAAAGAATCCTCTTCAGACATCTTCTCCAAAAAGACACAGTATTTGATGAGCCATCCCTCACTTGTGATTGTGTCGATATCTATCTTTTCATAGAGTGATGGGTTTGCCTCGAACTCAGTTATTAATTTATTGGTAACATTACTGAACACATTCGCCAATTCAAACGCTGACATTTTTGAAGTCCAAGTATGGTACACAAAAATAAGCAAGGTTAAAACTGTAGAACTCTTGAGGTGTTTGTTGAGGCAAAATATAGTTTTTGATTTTTTTTAATAAAAAGTGTCTTTTGTTTAACAAAACATATGAACCAAAACTTAAGAATCGCACAACAAATTCAAAGAGTATTTTACATTATAAGACACTTTCAATACTGACCCAAATTAAAACAGTTATGTGACTGCCTTCCCGTTGATTCAGTGCATTATATAAGCGCTTGTCTGTCCTATTCTGTACCTACAATGAAAACCTGTTTCTTAGTTTACTGAAGGATTCATAATTTCAAACTTACGTAAAATGAATGCAATCCAATGATTAGTCGGTTTTAGTCAATAACAAAGTGTACAGCACTGAACACCTGTGTATTCACTGCCAATAAGTTATTTTTTCGCTCGACTCCAGTCACGTCAGATACCATTCTTTGCTGGAATCAATTGATAGACTTTTTTAATTGCTTTCTTTGCTTTGAAATATTCCATTAAAAACATTTCTATGGAATTTCAATATTTCGGTTAAATTCCACTCAAATACCCAGTTATGCATGGTGCATATTTGCAGCAAAATATACTATCACATTTTAATTTATAAATATGGATTTGCTTAAGATTTCCATTAATTAAGATCTAAACTAATTTCAATGTAAAGGTTAAGTTGACTTAACTATCAAATTATCCCTTTAAGTGTAGTAATTATCCTTTTTATGTAAATATAGCAAAAGGTTATTGCAAGGGTATAGGACTTATATCATTGCAATACTGTAGGTATTGAGTATATATAAATGCGCCAGAGTATATATAAATATTGATTATTGTAAATTAATCTTGATAAGAATTATATATTCTTATCAATGATTATTTCATCTTTAAGAAGGACTAATTAGATGAGATCATCATTTAGTTGTCCTAGATTGATTAATAGATTTGTCACATAATGACCTACCTTGATTACCCTTATGATAATATTCAGGGCATTTATTAAAATTCTTCAAAATCTTGAACTGAATGATTAAAATGACATAAATTCAATTCAAATGAAATATTAAATTCCAACTGAAAAGTCGTCTCAAATACTCAAATTAATTAAATCCAATATCAATAGCGTTAAAATGTACCTTGCTCCAATGCTCCAATGCACCAATGCTTTAATGCATTCATTCTTCAGATGAAATGATTTTCAATGAAAAGGAAATCCATTAAAGAGTTTACTACTGATAACCAAGACCTTAATATTTAAATTGAATGCTCCATTTAATTTAACTTAATTTAATAGTTAACTTAATATTTAAGTTAATATTTAAAGCGATTTAAAATCATTGAATCATAATTGATGTGATTATAGAATGTTCTTAATAATAGCCAATATCTTCACGATTCTATTAGGTTACTAAAATGAACTTGACAGTATGATTAATCGAGGAAATAGCCTTGAAAGAGCTTTAGCGTTAACTAATATAACATGGAACAATCTTAAGTTACCATGTCAATAAATAATTATCAAAAGCCTTTTTACGACACTTCTAGGGATTTGCAAAGTATTGGTTAATTTAAACCATAACCCAGTCCTGTTTTGTCAATATTCTTGATCTTTTATTAATCTAAATGTTTTGGTGATTCATTTCAATAACCAGTAAATCTCATCCATCAACTAATTCAGGTTAAGGGCTAATAAGATGTTCACATTTTGTCGATTAAAACTAATTCCGTATTTATTTTCCACTGAATTTTATGTAAAACAACTCAAGAAATGAAACTGAAGTGCATTTAATGATCGACTTTTTAGTATATTTAATACTAAAAGAACAGGAAATTAAAAGAATATGCAATTAAGTAATATTGAGAATGTGATCAACTCATGCATGTATTTTCAAATTAAATATTTTACCTAGTTACATTCTTGAATGATTTTTAGGATAAATGTTTAAGAGATTCTTAACACTTATTGAATTCCACGAATTACTGACATTTGTATAGAATTGATGTAAAAAATATTATTAAATAGTAATATTAACCTTGCATACTTTTTACTGCATTCTAGAAAATTTCATAAGGGTTATTAAGCACATTTATTAAGAACATTTTAACTTTTACTTATCGATTATTTATTATTGAAATGATTTTTGAAATCAATCAAAACATTTCGAAACTCTTCTCAATATATGAAACAATTGTTTGAATGAAAACTCTTAACATAAATATTATTATTTATTCGACACATTTCTCACTAAAGTATAGATTTATTGACATATTTTAGGCGAATTTTTCTTAATTTTTTTCCTGCCTTTCATTAAAGATAAGGAATGTTAGGTTTTTCTTGCAGAAATGATTACAAAATTCAATTTAACTAGATAACTCCTGTGAAAGAGACTTCTGTCAAAATCAGAATTAAGACTAACTTTAAGTTTTATAAAGTTTTTATGAAATTTTATTAATTGATGACCAAGATAACTATTGAGTAATATTTTAGTTGAAACTTGCATTTTAACAATACTATTGTCTGATCTGTTCAAGATAAAAATTGCTCTTGACCCAATTCGAATAATAATTTTCCAACTAATACGATTGCATCTTGGTCATATGTATATAACAAATCTAACATTCATTTATGAAAAATGTAATCAAATAAAAAAAATACTTTAAAACATTTGAATTGCTTTCAAAAACAGAAATACAAGAAATGTGTTGTGTATTCAATACTTATACTTATAATTCAATTGTAATTTTCAAATGAGTCTCAAAAAAAAAAAATATTTTATCGTTAATTCATTTTTAATTCAATTCTTTGTTAGAATAGAATTGATTTTTATTAATAGGATTTGTTTTGATTAAAATAACAAAAATTATTATTCGAATAATAATAATAATAATATTTCCTATTGTTTTTCCCTAATATGTTTTGGATAAAAAAAACTTGCATGCTTAATTTTAATCTATCATAATCTTTAATCAATTTCATAATACCTAGGTATATTTATACTGTTTTAATACTCTTTTTTCCCTAAAATTGACGCAAAATAAAGTTATTGTGAAATCTTTTCAGTTCATCCATTAAATAATTTTAATAAAATTGAACATGTTAAATTTTAAAGCCGTTAATTAGTTTTTATGTGAATTGATTTTTTATTAAAGAACTTTATTAAAATATAATTTTATTTAAGCCGAGTCTCGAAAACATGAGCAACACTTTTAATAAGAAATACATGTCAGCCTTACACGACTCTATTAATCTTGGAAAATTATCAAATTTACATATTATCATTCAGTTATAATAAACTTAAATAAGACTATAATTTTGGTGGAATAGAATTTGATTAAAACCATTAATTATATTTATTTTTAAACATAATTGCGGCTCAACTTAAGGATACCTTCATTTTACAGTTAAGCATTTGATCGGCATTTGATGGAAATCCAATGCCGTTATAAATGAATGTTATATTCGGACACAATTTAAGTATTCAAAACAAATTTAAATATTTTATTTCAGATTTATTCGACTCAAAATATTTTAGTTTTAATAGATTAGATATAATATTTTTAAACGATATCCTAGGTAAATTAACCCGTGTTTCTGTACAAAAGTTATGTCGAAACTTATATGACTTTTTAATGGTTGGGCTTTATTGTCGTCTAAAATTTAGTGCTAGGATAAAATTGTGTAAATGAGTAAAATCCTTTATTTGTATTCCTATATTGTGTAAAACAAAACAAAAGTTATTTAAAATTCAAAAATAAAATCAATAGAGATTTGAATAGATTTAAGGATAGATTATTAAATAATGAATATTAAAATAGATTTGACCATGCTTATTAATTGAATGAAAAGCTCATAAAATATTCAAAAATTACTGATTTAGTAAACAGATTAAGAAATAATAATATATTTTCACTTAAATAGTGTTTAACTGTCGACTCATTTATCAAAAATATTTAAAATTCGATTCATATTTAAGTCAAAAATTGTTAAAACAGTTAAGCCATAGCCATAGCCATAGCCATAGCCATAGCTGTCCAAAATGTCACCCAATTAACTACTAAACTTTCTAAATAGATTAGCATGCTCAACTTTTAATTAATTCATTACTTTGGGTTATAAAATAATTCCTATATGAGGACCTTTGCGTTAAGGTCATTTTAAAAATTAATTCAAAAATCCTTTCAATGTTTAATTAATTTTCATATATAACTGTCATTACGACAGTTAATGAAGAGTTACCCCAATTCTGTGTTATTTGTCGCACATCTTATATAAAGATAGAGAATAATTAATGACAAAACTATTGAACTCAAAAAAGTGTTTTGATTTATATCTTTTGATTCATAACCGAAATAAATACCAAATCAATGTTACGTCAATGAACTCAATTTATATAAGTTTTCATCGATAATATTAAATTGATATCTTATTTGTGCAAGAGCTTATTAAATAATATTGTATTAATTAATTATCATGCTCAGTATTACTTAAGGGTAGATTTAATTGATAATTATTAACTATTATTATCATTTGATCTTCTAATTTAAGAATGTTTTCGGAGCTAAAATTGTTAACAATTGGAAGAAAACCTTCATTAAAGTAGGAATTCCTACACTGAAAATGACTCTTGTACAAACTTACATAATAATAAGGTCATCTAAGATATTATTTATAATTATTTATTACAATAAAAGCGATTTATTATTAAACAAATTACTTAATTAAATGAGTTATCGATGGAAACATTTATAAAAATAAATAAACAAATTTGAAGTCAGTTTTAATATGTTTTGACTTTTAGTGACTCTTTTAGTGATTTTTTCCATTAGTTTTTCGAAAATAAAACTTTAAATTTAAAGCAATATTTCAACAAATCATTAATATTTTTGTCGTCATTTCATTTAGAGATTTAGAAAAACTTAAATTAATTCCATAATAAATAATGGAAAAAGCGTACCAAGGTCATATCAAGTAGCAGTTAGACCATTTTTTAAGATTTAAGAGATGTCTCAGATTAATTTATTTTTCTCGTATTGCACTAATTAGCATTCAAGATCCTAGTTAATTTATTGCCTGAATGAAAGCTTTAGAAACTTACAAAATGTAATTTCGGGGAAATATTCTTCACTTAGAAATGAATTTATTTTAAAATATTTTACTTAAAAAAAGGGGTGAATAAAACGATAAAGAAATGAGATTATGTACTAAATAAGTATTATATAAGTCAATTGAATCTGAGATAAATAAAATGTACTCTTAATGTATCAGAAAAATTAAATTTTTAGAAAAATTTGAAAATCATTACTAAATATTATTAATAAATAAAACCTTAAGACATGTTCTCAATTGAATCAGATATTAAAATCATTTAAATGAGTATTAATATTAATATGACTTTATAACCAAACTTAATAGGGTTCTTATACTAACATGGCTAAACTAGTTAACCTCAGGGGGTATCAGGAGAGGGTATTTTGGTCTCGACTCAGGGGGTATCATGGGGGATATTTTTAAAAATCACTAAAAATCGCTATAAATCCCATATTAAACGGTTTTTAAGTGTTTTTCCATATAAATGCATAAAATTCAATCATATTTAACGTATTTTATCACTTTTAAGGCAAAAAAACTAAGAAATAATAAAATAGCAAAAAATTACTTTTTCCAACTTTGAAACAATTGAAGTCACGAAAAATTTACTCTAAAAACTGTAAATTATACGTTTTTAAGTCATTTTTGTTATGTTTTCTTATTGTTTGCACCAATTTTATTGAATTTTCACTAAATTTTTCCGATTTTTAGCAACTTTTTCTCCTCTTTTCGATAGGGGGGGGGGGTACCTGACTTTTCGTCTCAGAGGGGTATTTTGAACCCCCTTTAGCCATGTTAGGTTTTTATAACAAGTTAATTTTTTTTAAATTATGAAAATTTTGAACACTTTATTCGTAGCAAGTTAATTTTTTACACTGACATTTATTTATACATTTAAAGTTATCATTTGTTTGTGCTAGATAGAAGTGGATAAATTAAGTTATATCATAGAATCATTAAAAAATACCAAGTACATATATTATCATAAAAAGATTTCTTTTTTATGATAAAACCCTAACCCTTTCAAATATGGGCTCAATTTCTTGAAACAGATTCTGATAAAAATGTTTACTGAAATCCTTATATATTGACATTCAAAGCAATAAACAAAAATTATAGTCAATCCAGAGATTTCCACTGTAACTACCCTGATACATCTACCAAGTTAATCAATAATTGAGCCCAGAATGAGAGCAATCAATTGTATAAATGATTTTTAGATTGAAATTCCAGATAAAACCTATTCTTAAACTTTGATTTCAATTGTATTAATAAATCACTCTATCATTTGATATATTGACTTAAATTAAAGAAAAAAAGATTGATCTAGGTCTAATTTAGACACCAATTCTTAAAGGATAAAATTCAATACTTAAGGGATTCAACAAAAATATTCGAAAAGATTTGAAATTCTTTACAATAAAAGTAAAACTTTTGGATAAATGTATAACAAAAAAAAGTCTTTCAAATATCTATTGGAAAATCTCAACGAAATTGCATTTTCTTCGAGAAACTGATCCAAACAAACATTAGATATATGTTTTTAATAAGATATGTGTCAATCTCTCTCTTCAGTTAGTAATCGATGGAAAGGAAATCTGATAATTAAATATTATTGAGAAAAAC
>JAQIXI010002081.1:0-11296 GCA_034700165.1 Galumnidae sp. Gr-Ori-00277 | reverse complement strand
CACTCACTCTCTCTCTCTCTCTCTCTCTCTCTCTCTCTCTCTCTCTCTCTCTCCACACATTCACTCACTCACACATTCTTGCAATTTAATGAACTCAAATAATCTGAAATTCTGCTTAACTTTGATTTAAATGAACTCAAATTTCAAAGAAAAGCGACGAAATTCAGTTAATGACCGGAAAATGACTGAAAATTAGATGCTTTCAAATACCAGAGGTTTTAGTCAACTGTTTTTTTCTTCTTAGAAATTGATATTAATTTGATTATATTAATCACTCAGAGATAATAAACCTTAAATTTACCAAAAGTTTAAATAATATCATTAAGTGTTGAGAATTTGAACATTTCTTTTGAACACAACTTTTGAGAAATAGACCAAACATTTAATTTTTGAGTGAATTAAGTTTAGTTTAACTTTTGAAGTACATCAATTTATTTCACCTTGATAATTCGGTTTTCTTTTATTTGTAATTCAAATCTAAAAATAAAAATTTCGATAAAATATTTCTATTTTAAGTAAAGACACAATAATTGGAAGAATATATGTTTGGGTAATAGTTTTGTTGGAATTAAAAGCAATTGTTTTCAGAGAAATCGTTCTTTTTTTGAATTTCATTAAAATGTTTTTAAAACAAAATGATAGGACGGGAACGACAGTGAAATTTAGTTTTATATGAATTATATGATTATTAGATATGAGATTATAATAAATAAATTGGTTGTCAGTCGTGACGACCGTTTGGAGGGAACTATCAGTTAAAGCGTTAGTTATGTTCTAATGTTTGCCAAAACTAAAGAACAAATTGAAGGCGAATCGAAAACGAATGCGAATGAGGCCAGAGTTGGGGCACTGGCACTAGTGATGGCACTGGCAGTGGTGAAGGGCAAACATGCCGTCCAAAAGGTAAAAGTATAAAAGTTGCAAACACTTTGAGCCAAACATCACATCTGTGAAGGAAATCGTGCGCTTGAGGTGGAGTTATATTACGAGTTTCGGATTACAATTAATATAATTAATGAAACGATGCATTGCATAGACATCGCACAGGGCGTTGCCTCAGACGATGCCGTTTTCATTTATATCTGTCCTTTGCTTTCCCCCAAACAATTGCTCCCTTTTCTAAAATTATATGTTTTAGTAGAGTTAGATGAGTCGGTCGCACCAATTGAGGTGAACCACACGTCCACCAATCGTGATAAAGGCTCACTATATAGGACCAGACCATCACCACTATCAGCACCATATTTAATAGATTAATTCCATTATTAAACATTTGATTGTCAATCAATTCAACCATTATTTCTTGAAATTCTCATTTCATTGTCATATCATTTGATTCAATATTTTTTATTTTTATATAAATAAATTTCAATGAAATAATTGCTTTATTTTTTGATTGAATGCAAATTCGATGCAATTAATTAAAAAAGGTTTGCATTCATTCAATCGAAACACTGGATTCTCATCACTTACTTTGATTCGATGCCATTTCTCTAATACTATTGGCTTTTCTATGAATTGGAAACACTGTTTGGGCACAGTTTGGGCACCGGAGCCAACATTTTAATTGACAGCTTTAGTTGGAAAAAAAATTTTCCATTTGAAAGGACCACAAATCGAAAAGTGAATCTAATTTCCAGAAATATCTTTCAATTCAATTCACTTCAAAAGAGAAGAAAAATTAAAAGTCAAAGCAATGGTATTAATAACAAGTTATGAATAAATAGATGCAAACAATAGTTTGAAGAAATAGAATCGAGTGAACAGTTGTTGTATTAAATTAGAAATAACAGAGAAATACTAGTTATGGTAGTTGTGGTTAGTTATCGTGAACTGTCAATCAAACCATTGAAAAGCGATATAAGCGAACATTTGAGTGATTGACTCTTTAACTGAATATCAACACTAAATGAAAGAATTATAGACTGAAGGCTACAATTCGTTTATTTCACGTTCTTTTTCTTCCTTTAGTTCATCAAAACATGAATGACACCAAAGAAATCACAATTCATGGAATGGAAGGCAGGTTTCAAATACAGTCCGTCCATCAAATCCATAGTTAAACTCAACTTTTTTTTAATTAAAATTTAGTTTTTTTCGGTTTAGGTTTCAGTTGTTCTGAAGTTCAGTTCACTATTTTTTTACTGTATTTTGAAAACAAAAAATTTAATTTATTTTCTTTGAAAAGTAACTCAAAGAAAATGTCTGATGACTTTCCATGACTTTCCCTTCTTATCAATACTCATATTTATGTATTGAAAATCAATTTTAAATCTCTTTCGAGTTTTTAAGACAATTAGATTTAAGTCAAAATTAATGCCATTTTATAAGTACTTAAATGAATATTAAATCAAAAAATTCTTTAAAGTTTCTCAAAGAATTAGAGGACTAAATTAACAAGTTAACTTATATAAAAGTTATTTTTAAAATTTAATATTTTGATGAAAAGTTAAATGACTTAATTGATAGGATTAGACATTTAGACATTTGACAAGACTTGATATCTTACAAATTGACATAATTGAAGCAATTACCATGCTAAGGGTAAACATTGCCAAGGGATACTTTATGCCTGAAATAATAGTTTCACTGAAATTTAATTTTCTAATTATACTTACTCTTTTTAAGAAATTTATGTGAAGGAGTGAATTATTGTGAATGAATGAGTGAGTGAGAGAAAGAGAAAGAAGGAGAGAGAGAGAGAGAGAGAGAGAGAGAGAGAGAGAGAGAAATTGCTTGATTGAATTGAAATAGATTAAAATTTTAATGAATGAATTTCCCAAATTTGACACAAAATATCATTATTTGAGAAAATAATTTCACATCAAAGCTATCAAAGGAATGGTGAGAGGAGTCAGTGAATGGTGTAGTGATGAGAAAATGAGGCCATAAATAAGTATTACATTCCAGTCGTTTATTTATTTCAGTTGTGAAATGTCAAGAGTGGTGTCGTTTCAAATGATGTCAATAGGAGACAAGTTTAGGCCTCAGAATAGATTGGGATGATTGGGTGGACCATTGATATTATGAGAAACGGTCATATGAAAGGCAAAGTATGGCTCATTTATATCAATTTTGTTTTAAGACAAAATATATTGCTTTCATAGATTACAATATAAATTCTCTATTCTTTCATCTGTTCTGCAATCGAGTCATAACAGAAGGCATTAACAAAAAGCAATCGAACGCTGGTATGGACTGAGCGCTCAGCTCTGGTTTCCAAAGTTTATGTGCCAAAAGAGGGACAGCGAGTTATGACAATAATCCAGGAAAGTGAGAGCCGAATGAGACCACAACGACCGCATCCACACATAAATCAATTGACTGGTTTTGCGTTGGACTCCAATATTAGTGAAACCAAATGACATCCTAAACATTGAGCGCTCAATATTTTGTTGTCGGCTCACACTTTATTTTCTGATTATTTTCAGTTGATTTAACATTTCCTTCACTAATAATAGTTGGCTTCAAACCAAAACTCGATATAATAATAAACTTCAATATAACTAATATTACACACAATTTATTTGTCATTCGTTTCCAACAATCGTTTTCGGGTTATATAATGTCTACAAAACTATATAAAACTTACCAAACATTTGATATCGAGTCAAAAATGTTTGAAGAAGTGGATCACTTAATAACTCACTCCCACCACCACTAAAGCAGCCAAACAATAAACACCTGAACTATTGTTTACCAAATTGTCCTTATTAATAGAGATAATAATGTTCTTGCAATTGCCTCCAAACTATTCCATTAATATTTATTAAGAAAAAGTAAACTTTTAATTATATTAATTATATTTTCAATTAATAAATAGAATGTTTTCGTTTTAAATAAAATGATTTTATTTATTGAATTCGTTTATTGAATAGTTTTGGAACATTTGGTTTAAAAGACTTAATGTTCTAATGGTTTTCATTTGCATTCATTTATATAACGGATGGCTTTGTTTTGATGAAAAAAGATTTAAATGATTTCATTGAAAGAATTATTACTTTCTTTATATAATTTTGATGAAAGTATACGACTGTTGAGAGTCTTTCGTCGTCCACTCGTTTCTAATCAATGGATTTGTTTTTAGAGAATAAGTCTGAGAACTAATTGCAAAACGACTTCAATATAGAGAACATAAAATATTTGATGAATTGTATACAAAAAGGGAGATATACTCTGAAATGAAGAGTATATGTGCGCCGTATATATCAAGCAATTGCAGTTGAGATGCAATTCTGAGACCAACTCAACTAAACTGAACTTTTAATTAGTTTTATCCAAACAGTTTATTTCTCAGAAGATAAACCTATAATTAAACAAAACTCTTCTTAGTTTATAGCTCTCTGACACACACTATAACACAATATATTTTCATTTTTGCCTCCAATGCAGGTGTGGTATCGTTACAGAACATCACATAACAGCCAATAGATTAACCCTGGAGCTCTCAACCTATGAAACTCTGAAGCACTGAAAATATATTTTTTACACAAAAACGATTTTTTTATTTTTATCTGAAATTATAAGTTATGAGAATATGATTGAATGTTTGATTCCCCTCTTATTACGACTTTCGAGTCGTTTGGGTGATCGGCCCAAACACTCCACTAATTTATTTGGCCGTACAGTGAATGTCAAAACTTTCATACTTTCATAAAATTCAAGATTTACTGAAAGCACACTTAAAATAATTAAGTTTATCTCAGCTTTACTTCAAGTTATAATTGGAATTTACTCGTTTACTCGTTTTACAATAAATTGTAATCCATTTTATATGTTTTCCTCTCTCATCACATCTAATCATTTTCCAAAACTATAATAAATTCCTTTATTAGCAAACTTTGAGTTTCAAAAAAATGTTATTTCAGTAAAATTTCAAATGAATTAATATTAATATTAAACAAATGTTTTAATTGTAATTCAGTTAAACATATTGTATATTCTTAACTCCTAATCAACAATAGCTAACATATTATAACATCTCTTTTTTTAAAAATGGTGGCTTTTGTTTCAACTTTAAAGTTGCTAGGTTCAACTATCAAACTATATTGTGCAGATAAGTATCCTTGTTGTATTTTATCATAAGTATACTAAGAAAGGACAAAATTATTGAAAATTTCAAAATAAGTTACAAATATTGATCGTAAACTGTATATTGAGATTGTGTTGAGCGCCATATCGTTTGTTTTAATTAAAAAAATGTTAAATTAATGATAAATCAGAAAATTTTATTGGATATCGAAAGACGATTAATGATCGACTCATAACCAATCTATTGATCCAATCTCTGAACTCTTTGAAAACCGATTCCAATGACTTCTCTCTAAACAAATCACATTTCTTTTAGCAATAATTTTCTGAACATTTAGTTAATTAACGGTTTAAAGAGATGTCTGGCGTTTTTAAAAAGGAGAGTCACTTGAATTTTATTGAATCAATCAATTTTAGTATAAATTTTATTATGAATTTTTGAAATAAAATCCAAAAACTAATGAATTATCGCATAGTTTTAGTCGTTTTTCTTATCAATTAGTTTATAATTAATCAGTTTTTTAATTCATAAGTTATCTAAAGTCAAGAAAATCGAGTTTTAGTAACAAAAAAATGAGTTTTTCTCAATAATAATAAACTTAAATAATTTGTTTCTTGTTATTTATCAAATGTTTTACTATCTTTTTTTGACAGTTTTTCAAAGAAATTAAATTTATTTCAATCCAAAGATAACTCGTATTTGTAATACAGACTATATTCCACTTATTATCTAATTATGACTTACTTTTGTTTTTAGATCCATCTCTTAAACACTAAACATGTGCTCAAAGTTTGCGAACTCATCAGACAGTTATCAGAAAATCTTTAAATAAATTTTTAAAAGAAGACAAGAAATTAAAGTCTTTGAACTAAAACTAAACTACTTTTTGTTAAAATATGACTTCAAAAAGAAATAAAAAGTGATTTTAATGGCATTTAAATTTTTTAGCCAAGATACTTTATTCTTAAAAAATAAGGTAATATTTATTATGATTTGAAGTTAGATATATTTATATATTAATAATTAGTTTTAGTGCTGACGGAAAACACTATTAAACGCTTAAAAATTTTCAGAGGTTTGACTACTAATGCTTTGATCAGAATTCTTCTAAAAACATTTTTTTGGACTCATTGAGGTAACTCATATTACCTAATATATTTAAACTTGCACCTTTTCTTTAATTTAGTCAATAAGACATTAATATTCCGGAATTTAAGAAAAGAATTTAACAAAAATTCTATCAAAAGTCAAAACTTTTAATTTTGAAGTCACGATCAAATGGATCTTGCAAAAATTTGACAGTATCTCAGTTTTTATATCCAAGAATCTTTTTTCCTTGATATAATTAAAAATTTTAGCCAAAGATTTTTATTATTAAGTCTTGAATTTATCTAATTATCAATTATTTGAACATTTCTTAGAGTTTTAGAGTCAAAGAAATTTGTTTATTAATAAATAATTGTTATAAAATTACTGAAGAAATATATAATTTAGCATGATTATCATTGTTTAGGGTTCACAACATTTTTTTAATTCGTACACCAATTGATTCACTCTTTTTACAATTTGATGTTTAAGTTAGTAATTATCTATGAAGTGGTGCACATCAATGAAAAATGGGGTAAAACTATTTATTAAAATTGCAAAATGAAAAATAAAGTTTACTATATTTATGTATTTTATTAAACTTAAAATACATACCTAGAGCAATTTATTAGAAACATTTAATAGAAACCCTTGAATCGACGAAACCACTAAAACTCGAGAAGAAATGATTTCTTAAATAATGGAAACAAAATTAGCCCCAATTTCTCACGAAAAGTCTATTTCCAATACAGACTCGATGAGCCCCTCATTTATAAATACTTTTAAATAGTAATTGAGTGCACTTTTACTCAATATTTTATCGATCGATTAAAAAGGAAGTCTTGAAAATTGTACCATGGTCATATGGTCTTATCAATACTGTAAAACAGAATATATTTGAAATGTTTGAAACTTGAATTTCATGTCTATAAAGAGCGATAAAATGGCGGTTACTTTAAAGATGTATTTCCCTCTTAAATGAATTAAAAGTGAAATATTTGATTTGAAAATGTTTATCTAGGAATAAGCTTGTTCAAAAGAAACTTTATGATAAATTTTCTCTGAGAAACGGAGCATTAAATTCTGTAATAATTCTGTAAATATTTGAGAATTATTTCTGGAAATAATTTGTTTATTATAATTTATATTTCGTAGAGAAACTTTCTAGAAAGTTTCACCAAACGAATAAAGTTTCTTTTTTCACAACCCTACAACGAATTTGTGATTCCAATATCTGTTGTTATTTTTCTTTGTTTTAAAATAAATTAAAACCAAGATCAATTATATTTTTAATTAATTCCTCGAATTCCATGGAATATCTAAAATACCATTGAATCAAATGTGAGATAATGTTTAGAGAAAAAAAGCCTTCAATTAATTTATGACTATTTGTTAAAAGTTTTTTTTTCTAATTATAATTTTTAGACAAAAAAAATTGAAAATTTTCCAAAACATAATTAATAATTCGCTGAATATTCAAAAAAATAAAATTTAGATTTTTATTTCGATATATAATAATATTTTCAGAATACACTTAAAACAGTGCATACAGTCATTCCAGAGTCAGGAAACTCTTAAATTTGCCATAATTTCTTCAATTTTTACAAGAACAAAATAACACAAATATTGTCTTACCAATTTTTAATTCAAGAATTTTAATGTTCCATGCTCAGTTTTTGTAAAAAATAAGTATACAAAAAATTATCCTTAATAGATTACTTTTCCACAGGAATGGATATAAGAAACCCACTTTAGGGGGTGCTAGGGTGGAGTATTTTGGGTAAACCTCGTGCTATCCGGGCAGACCTTGTGCTTGTCCATAATCGTCATGTTAAGTTTTTCAAACCCTAGGATAGGGAATTTTGCCGATTTTAACCAAGGTTTTTTTTCGATATCCCTGCTTTTCTAAGAATTAAGACATGCATAACATGCAATTTAAATATTATGATTACCATGTTTACTTTTTAAGAGAAATGCATTCTTTTGTATAAATGACTTTGAAATGACAGTATGCAAAAGTCTACATCTGCATGTATATTAAATATAACCTATAACATTTATATATTGTAGGCTTATATATAATTAATTAAAGGACACAAAAGTAAAAATAAATTTTTATTCCGACATAAATTGTTTTTTTTTGTTGAATAAAATTTTTGAAGTAAAGCTAACAAACTATAGCTCTATAACTATTAGACAGTAATTTGTGAAATAAATGAGTTCTTCTGATTTAATTATTTTCTAATAATAAATTCTAAATACAGATAAAACTTTAGAAAATAAAAATTTAGAATAAATTGAATGAAAAGCAATGAAATTGAAATTATTGTTATTATGTTATGAAAATTATTATTAAGTTTTCCACTGTTTTTCCAAAATTCTAACCAGAAATACAACTTTTCCATATAATAACAAATTTAGATAAAAGTAAATACTTAATCGCTTGAAAGTGAGGCTAAACCCGAATAATTGTATAATTTAGACATTATATCGTTTAACTGTGAGACCAGTAGTAATGGTAGTAATAGTGCCCTCACTATTACTATCAGATTCTGCTTCAATAAAAAAAAACTTCAGTTTTCAAATAAATGAATAAAATTTCATTATTTTTAAAATATTTCATTAAAAATAAATCATTTGATATAATATTTTAGTTATTTTTTATTGAATTAAATTTATTTTAGAAATTTCTATATAAAACTCTATTTTCATCTCATTTTCGAATTCGAGCACTACTTTGCAGTCACTCATCAAATATAAAGAAAAAGTTAAGATCATTACTCTTTTGCTTAGAATAAGTTTACTATAGCTTGGTAATTCATTTTTAATATTATAAAGATTGAATATTCAGGGAAAACATATTGAAAGCATGGTCAAATTATTAGGAATAGTTGCACCTTAAAATTTCAGAATTGACATAATCTTGTTTTTTCATAAAATTTAAGGCATTTAAATAAAATTTTAATTTTAGATAATTTGAGAGACTTTTAAGAAATAAAAACAAAACATAAATTAATATTAAAATAATTTTAAAATTTGAATGAATTTTTTGATGTAAAGAAAAGTTAGTTACCAGACGTCAAGTGAGTCAATGAGCCTAAGAGTATGAATCCTTAATTTCATATTTGTGAGACCATTCTTGCACTCAGAAGGTTAAAGGATAATATTTTGCCTTGACACTTTATCATATAAATCATATCTTCTTAGATTCTTAAAACTTAAGTCAATTTATTTCTTGAAGTGATATAACGTTTAAATATATTTTAAATTAAATATTTACTCATAAAATGTTATTAACATAAAATAACACATAATTTTCGCTTTTAATTTATATTTAAATAATTCATATTTTTTAATGAAAAAATGTTTACATTCTTTGCTTTTTAATTCAATATTATATAAAGAATTAAAACTTAGTTATAGGATAAGTACCTTTTGGTAGTCTTTGAATTTTCATTCTTAAATACTATTACCAAGTTCATTTTAAATTTATATCCTTTATAATCATTATATATATATTAAATAATTCACCTTCGCTAAATACCGTGTTTTGTATCATGGTCTCTATACTATTGAATCAAAGGCTATTAATAATGTCCTTAAAAGTAAACATTTAATATTAAATTAAATCAAAATAAATTCTAATTTAAACGTTATTTTAAACATTTGTGTTTATATTTTTTACTTGCTCATACTTCCAAGCGCACATTTTAAATATTCCAACACATAAATAGATAATTGGTTCCACCTTTTTTATATTAACACTGTTTTTATAATGGAATTATTCTAATGGATATTACTTTTGATCTGAAGAACTACTCCGAGACAAATTTTGCTCAATCACCTAGTACAAAATGTATTTTTTACCTTTATGTAAACTTTTAAACCATTAATTAATGAAATTTTAGAAGTTTAATTTTTTTTAAGTTTAATGATCATGGTGAAGAACTTATTGACATAATTATGCAAAGATATTGTTAGACAAAAAACTAGAATTTGTTTAAATAATGAACAAGGTTAAGTCAGAAAAGTGACTTCACTCAAGTATTGAATTAAAATGAAAACGGAATTAAATTTAATGTTTAATAATAGAAATACAAATTTAGTTTCAATTCTTCACTCATTCATTGAAATTGATTTTAATAACGACTGAAAATTACATTTGTTTTGAATTATTGAGAAAAGAAAGTCTTAATACAGCGTTCGTTAATTGACATTCAGTGAAATCTGAGAGCACTTGATTTGCATATTATTATCGATATTATGAATATTCCTCTTGGAATAATTGGCTCAAAAACTCTTATTATTCTGACGAGTAAACTGAGCTGGAAATGGATGCGAACAATACATCTTTTAAATTGATATGCGATACAAACTACTGATTATATGACATTTCCATTAAGAATAATACTCTTTGAGACCACTTCTAAAAAATTTCAAATTTACCCCTAAATCATAAAAAATCGATTTTTGCGCAAAACCTTGAAATTGCTTTCGAAGAATTCCTAAATTCTAATGTAATAATTTTAGAGTTAAAAGTTGCCTAGGTATATTTTCACTATTAAACACATTTAGGTCCAAATTATAAGTAAACATTTCAATAAAACTTTGATTGACTCGATTTGATGTATAATATAATTATAACTACTTTTGATTTGACTTAAAATTTTTGAGAATTTATTTAATGTTTGAATTCTTATAAAAAGTTATTCTAATAATTATAAGATTACATCAAATCAATCCTTAAATAACATAATATATAAATAGTTTTGTTTAAAAAGAAAAATTACCAGAAGTAGTCTCCGATTAGCTTATATTAACTTAAAATTGTATTTTATTAAACAAGATAGTTAATCTAAAAGAAAATTAACTTAATACAAGTTTATTAGCTGTAATTTAAGCTCTTATTTAATATTTGATTTTTATTTAAAAACTGCTGAAATGACATTAAACGAGGAGAAACTTTTATTTATCATAAATAGTTTTTTCTTCTTTTCCATCCTTTTGTATCTCTAATAATGAATGAATAAAGGATTACGAAATAGTAAGAGAGAGAGGGAGAGAGAGAGGGAGAGAGAGAGAGAGAGGGAGAGGGAGAGAGCGTGAGTGAATGCCTGAGTGAATGCGTGAGAGAATGAGTGAGAGAGTGAGTGAGTGAGCGGGAGAAAGAGAGAAAGA
>JAQIXI010002080.1:0-11299 GCA_034700165.1 Galumnidae sp. Gr-Ori-00277 | reverse complement strand
TCAGCGCCGCTCAATGATTACAAAGGGTACGAAATATTTTTTTATACTTTCTGAATGCATAGACCAAGTACATGTTTTAACCAATGGCTATTCTCATATCTCACATAGCTTACGCACAAAATGTAATCAAAAGCTGTAATCATTGAGCAGCGCTGCTCTAATTCTAGTATTTTATGAGATTTTAAAAGTTGAACAAAACTATTATTTAGATGACTCTATATATTACTATTAAATTTATTTTTGAATTAAACTTTGATAGAAATTAAATTTGGAGTTTAGGAGAAAATTAAGGAAATATTAGATCGGAAATTATATTCAAAATTAATTAAACTCTTCATAAAAATGGTTTTAAATGAAAATTTTGAGTTTAAATATAAAAATTTGGAATAAATTAAAATTCTATGAATTCTTTGTTCGCTTTTCATTTCATATCCAAAAACATACAAAACATATAAAAGTTTGATTCGTGTATTTAATGTCACGAAATATTCGCTTTAAAAGCATAGACTAATAAATGTTTCATTTCTAAAAAAATGATTCTCTAATGGATTAGTATCTGAAGAGCTTCAGACGAATTCTTGTGTACTTTAGAGTCACTTCTTTTAATAAATTATTTCCAAAAAAAATCTTTTCTATAAAAGAAAATAATTAAATTTCATGTGAAAAGAAAATTGTTCATTAAAACAGAATAATAACCAAGAGCATCAATAACGACACTATTCTGTTCATAATAGGGCGCAACAGCTAATGACTTACTCGCAAACAATAAAAGATTATTTTGAAACCAAGAAAATAACAATCAATAGATGTTATTTGAAAAACAATATCACAAATAATGACTTACTATAATGACCAAGGATTTATGCTTAAAAGCATATAAGCTTGCAATAATGTCCAATCTAGCCATAGATCTTTTATCTGTCAACTTTAATGATGATATAAATTTGATCAGTAAAGTACCCGAACATAAAATATTTAATCTAATGTTTTATAAATTAAATTGCTCATTTATATGGCCAAGAACATTCTTCTTCTAGTGATTAATAGTTATTCAATAATCATTTATATCAAAATATTTTGCTTTAGAAGTAATTAATAGAATAAAAGGACGTTAATTACATTTAAAGCAATTTTCCAAGAATTATACGAATATTAAAAGAATTAATTAATTAATAACTTTTTTGTAGAAAAAAATTATTTTCAAATTCTTTTAACGCTTTTGAATAACGAAATTAATTATAACTTTGTTTTGTTTTATCGATTCTCATAGAATGGGCACAGGGTTTGAGTACAGTTTTGGACTGATGTTTAGTTGAATAGAGTAATCCCTAATTAAAATTTTATTCAAACAAACCGAACAAATATATTGTGCTCTGAATTCTTTCTCTCCAGTAATAAATGATTGCATGAATTGACACAAAGTCTGTCAGTTAACGAGAGTTTAACAAAACTAATGAAAGAATGAAAGAATGGCCACTATTTGGTTATAGATTTTATATTACACGTATTACTCAAACCGTATTATTATTATTATGGCACACAGAGTAAACCCTTCATCTAATGACCTCTCACAGAGTCACACTTAAAATCGTGTCTATAATCCAAAAAACACTCCATCTCTAATCCATTTCCAATTTCGCACTTTTTTCATATCTTTTTTTCAAAAGCTTTTACTGCATTTGATTTAATTGGTTTAACCCAAATTAGTCTAACATTTATCTAATTATTGAATATTTTTATTAAGATTTTGATTGACATTCATTTAAATAAATTTTGAGTTTTATTCCCATTAAAAGTATAGCAATAAATAAATTATATTTTGATGAACTTTAAAGAAATATTTTTGTTTTAAATATGATTTATAGGAATACTATGAATACTATTAATTTTACCTCACATGGGGTTAATGACAATCTTATGATTGATAACTCGAAACAATAGATATCTATTAGAAAAACCGTTGGGAAGCCATAAATAAATTTTTATGTCCTAGATTACTTAGGAATAGTTTTGCTTCATAATAAATATTTAACTATATTTAAACATGGTCATTTTTAAGGTTATTTTTCAAATCAATAATTGATTGAATATCTCTTTCTTTAAATGTTTAATAAATATATTCGACTTTTTTATGAATTCTTAATGTATGCATAAAAACGTTGAATACATGAAAAGAATGTTTTAAATGAGAATAAAAATCGGTTGAATAAAGTACTGAATTGTATTAATGGTTGTATTGTATGACATATTCTCATAAATTTTCAAAATAATGTTTTCAATTATTGAGTTATTTGTTTAATAAATGAGATGTTCTACTAATACATCAATCATTTACTTAAGAACTCAATCATATTATTTCATATTTTCAGACATTTATCCCCAAAATATCGGACAAAAAATTTAGATTTCTTTGTAATTCAATTCATAAATCAATAAAATTATTAAAAGTAAAGCTTAAAGTATTAAAAAGAAGAATAACAACGTATTATTCAACTGAACCTAAATTTTGTCCCAAATTTTATAGTAATTTCCTTTTTAAAAGTTAAAAAAAAATATATTTCTAAGCTTTGAGTCCAAAAATCCTTATATTTATGTTTAAATGAAAATACTTTTGAAACTGAATTCAATCATTTTATTCTTTTGATAATATTCTGGGTGGGTTTGTTACAAAAGAAACAATCTCAAAAATATTGGAAATATTTCTCAAAAAATTCTCTATTAGATCTCCATTATAACCAAAGAGGGGACTTTTATAATGAAGATTATAATTAAAGATTTTTTTAATGTGCTTGTTAATAAATACGTTTGAGTATCAGATGACTTCTTAAGTAATTTATTAGTAAATTTTAATATATGAAAAGTAATTTTGAAAACGTTAAAATCGAATTTTAGTAATTCATAAATGTATGCTGTAAAATTAATCAGGGTTACTTCTCAGATATCCATAATTTCTAATAAAATGCTTAAAGAATTATTATAGATTTTTATGTATTTATTAACAAGAACATCTTAAAAATCTTTCATTGTATTCTTCATTATAAATTTCCACTTTGATTATAACTATGGCAGTCCCATTATAAAGCCAATGGTTTAATAAATATTATAATGGATTAAAAAATCAATTTAATTATATAAATTGTAATTGATATAAGTTTTAGTATTTAATTTATTAATATCAATAATAAAATAAATTGATTTAATTAATTAAATTTGAATCAAAAGATAAATTTCACAACAAATGCAGTCAATCAATCAATCAATCAATTACGTTGTGAAACTAAGTTCACGTAATTTACTCTTTATAATGGACCTACTTTTATAAATCGCAATATTCCGCATATAATACAATTTTATTATCCTATAACAGTTTTTACCAAGTACTAATCCTTAAACGACTTCAATATCTTTGAAATTATGCTTATTTTTAAATATTTCTGGCAAAAAAATTATCTTCAGCTTAGTAGAAATTTTCTAGAAAATTTATCGAGAAATTTTCTTTATAACAAGCCCAATTTTGGATCTTCACTTTCAAAAAGCTTTGAGTGCTGTTTATCTTAAGATTCATTTCTATATTTACACCATTTCTTTCAAATAATTGCTTTTTTTGTACAAGGCAATCATTTAATTTGTTTAACTAGATAACTTAAACTAATTTTGAAGAATAAATAAGTAAGACCATGATTTATTAAATGAACTAGCTAAAACTATATTAAGCAAACTTTCATAAATTAAACTTTAATTCGAGTAATCAATTTGTGTAGAACAGATAGTCTAGCTCATTCCTTGTTCATTCTACATATACTATATGTTGTTTTAAGTCTTTTGGAGCCTAATCTGTGCCGAATCGGTTGATGGCATCATATTTATCACTTTAAGTGAGGATTAGTCGGGAAACTCACTTTGCGTTAATAGTTAAGAGACATCCATTGTTGGTGTCGAGCAGAGACTGTAATTAAAGAGTTGTTCGCAAACACTAATTATTAAAAAAAATCGTTATTTAGGTTTCTGTTGAAAAGTTGGCCCAACTTTTAATACACTGTATTATCATATTTTTAATTAGAATATAATGATTACCAAAAACTCATTCTAATTAAAACAATTTTTTTCTTACTTTTATCGGATTGTGTTTATCAGGTGTTCCACTAATTCTTAACAATTCATAAACTCTTTTCTAACATTTCTCTAATTGTAATGGAATTCCATAATTAAGAGAAAATATTTTATTATTTCTAATTCTATTATTATAAATCAATTTTCAGATAATTTTACTTAATTTTTATTGAAACACATGTAAGACATGTTTCAATGATTATGGAATGACTTTTAAGATACAATATTAGCGCTAAATTTTAAATCAATTTTGAGTTTTAGTGGATTTTTAAAAAATCTCATAGAAGTGTTTTATATAAATATATTGATTAACATTGTTAGCATTTCTCAGATTTTTTATACGAATTAAATAGTGTATGAAAAGAGAATATTTTTGCCATTAATTTCAACATCACTTATAAAAAAGCGAAGGTTTTGATTAGAGAAGTTTTGAGGTCCGATTTATTAAATTTATTTAAATCTATTTTAAAAAGAAAAGTTGATAGTGGCATTATCAAGGTAAATTGTTTGGTTAGTAAACTCATTTCTGAGCCATTTATATAATTATATTTTCCTTTGGGTTAATTTCAAAGCTCAGATTGAAACTAAGATAGCTAGATTAAAATATATTAACTAAACATGTTAAAATTCATGACAATGACTGGAAAATTAAATTGAAAACTATTTTTCATAAAAACGTTATTAAATATTAGACTATTTCTTATAAAAAATTGTATTCATATGTGAATTATAAGCAAGCATGATTTATTATTCACTTTGACATCAAATTTATAAAATTGCCTTTTCTTTGCATTTTTAATGATTTGCTTTTATAGTATTCCTCTATTAATATCTGTTACTTTACTTTTATTGAATTTTATTGAGTAATATATATTATACATTAAAGGGTGCAATAGTTGCAAGGGCATATCTTCGTTATATACAATATTCAACATTCAATTATAGAAAAAGGAAATTAATTCATAAATTAGTTTTTTAATAGAAATCAAAAATTCCTAAAATTTAAACTCGAGTAAAGTTCTCTTGATTTCGATTTTTAATCTTATTTTATTCCAGTACACTATGCATTAAACAATGCCCTTGCTGAATCAAATTTTTTTAAATGGATTTCAGTTAAATTCGTTTCAAACATTTGCAAAATTAATCCATTTTTCAATTTAGGAAATATTTGATTATAATATGATTTATTCAGTCTTTCACTCAAATAATATATTTAATAATAACGGAAAAGAAAAAGAAATATTAAACGAAGAAAAACTTATATAAAAGTATTACAACAAATATAATATGAGACGGAAATCCCATATTTGATGTGATTTGAAGCAAACAATTATTCGATAGTAGTATATATTCTAAATGGTATGCAATGATGGCTAACTGTTCCGGGTCTAAGTAATGATTCTACAAGTCTTTAGAACAGAAGAATTCTTCGATTGAAAACAAAAGATTAAAAGCATTTGAAAAATATTTTTTATGTTTTATTGAAGACATTATTTTAAGTTTTAATAGAGTTTTAAACTATAGTATTAAAAACATTTCCGCCAAATTTGAGTAAATAACATACCATGATGAAATCCTGTTTCTAGCCAAATATAGATTCAAAAACTTATATAATCCACCGCCTGGGCATCACTGCATAAACTCAAGTTATTATATTAAAACTCTCTCTCTCTCTCTCTCTCTCTCTCTCTCTCTCTCTCTCACCGTTTCTTTGTTTATGCAAAACTCAGATAAAACGGAATTAATTAACGAAATGAAGTTTGAATTTTATGATCAGTAGTTAATCATAACAAGTATTTAATTATCAGTTTTATTATCAATAATTTAACTAAAATTTCAATGAATAGAGCAGTGAATTAATATTAGCATAATTTTTGTCTCACATAACATATTTTAGCAATAGTTTTATCATTTTATCAATTGATCATGGTAATGGTAGTGTTTGTGCTAAACTCATCGAATTTATTTCAACTAAAATTTATTAATTAAAAAATGATTAAAATATAAGTTCTATAAATTCTAAAAATGTTTTGTAATAAAATCTATGGATTCGTTTCAAATGTTTCAACTTTTGTAGACATCGAAGAAAAGCATAGAATTTTACTAGAACATTTATTTGACAAACTGTGCACACTTACTTAACGGTGATTAGCTTTAAATGAGCTTAAAATGAAGCTATAGATTAGTGACAAGCAAAATATTTATACAGGATATGAAGCTATCACCCTGTTTTTACGGGTATAGTATGTACCCCGCGTATAGTACGCAGTCTATAATTTCTAAAAAATTTATGTTTTGTGCTTGTATAGTAACCACTTTTTTCCTCAGATAACCTGCGTATAATACTCGTAAAAACAGGGTAATTATAAAAGGAATGTACAAGCTAACTATAAGGAGGATGTCTACAATTTTACTTTTGTTAAGGATTTAATTTATGAAGAGTTGAGACGTGAACTTTTGGTATCCTTTGAATTTAAATTCTTAAATACTTTTACCAAGTATATTAAAAATCATACGCTTTAATTATTTCTATTCTAAACATCTCACACTTCCTTATACCTTTTATCATGGTCAATTCTCTATTATAAAAGAAGAATAGTATTCTTTGAATATCACTAACGAATATAAAATTTAAACAAATATTTGATTAAACCATTAAATCAAAATAAATTCTAATTTCAATATTATTTTTGAGTATACCTTTTGCTTGCTAAAATGTTCAAGCACAAGAAAACTACTCTAAAATTTAATTAATTTTAGGATTTAATAAACGATAGTTTTAATAAAACACTCAGTCATTCAAAATAATTCAAAATAAATATCTTAAGAGAATTCAAGGATTTAGTGGATTCGACTTTTTTGACACTAATTGTGGCACTAATTTTTCAGGTAATGATATTTGGGTTCTATTGAAAATATGTTAATTTCGACACTAGTTTATCCGATAAAGAAAAACCAATAAACCTAGAACAACGTTTAAAAATAATAATTTTAATTTAATTAAATGAAACTAAAGTAAAACATTATTTAGAGTCGGAAAAATATTAATTAAAACAATTATATTTATTTTGAAGTATTTCCACCATATTATCTCACTAACACCGGCATGCCAGTATAGGTGAAATCGACCATTTTTCAAAAAATAGGCTTATGGTGTCTATACTGGCATGCGGGCATAGGGTAAAGTATGATAAAAATAGAATTAAATTGCAATCACCAAACATTTGAGTAAAGTAGATTATAATTTATTTATATTCGTCATTAGTACAAATCAGAAGATGTTCTAATCTATTTTTTCACCAAAAGTCAGTAATTTTAATTAAATTATTAAATTCTGTTTGAAATTATTATTAATTTTTAACATTACATCTACAAGAATTTGCTTTTATTTAAAAGATTTTTTGAAGTTAAAATTATTCAAATTTGAATTTTTTTGCAAAATCGATATATTTTTCTATATAAATTAGTTATTTTTGTGTCAAATTAACTAATAATATTATTTAAATCGACTTATTTTTTCAATTATAAACTGAATTTAACTATTATGCCTGTATACTCCGGGGTAAACTGGCATGCCGGTGTTAGTGAGGTAATACGGTATATACACTACATTTGATTAAAATATTAACTTATTATATACACTTTTACTTTGCTGATATTTTTAAGCGCATATTTTAAAAATTTCTGTCCTAAAATATAATTAATTGTTTTCAATCAACAATAGAGCGAAGCGATCGCTGCCTAAAAAATTAGTGCCAAAATTAGTGTCAAAAAGACAAAACTAGATTTCAATCATTTCGTTTATAATTAAATTTTCTTTAATAATGTGATTAGTTTTGAGAGTAAAGTAAACATTCAATGACTGAAATAACTTTAGAAATAAAATCAAATTTAAATTTTGAGTCAATAATTTGTTTTTTTTTCGGCAAATTTCTATTCAATGAAATCATTGACTTTAAGCCGAAAGTTTGTATATCTATTTATAACTGTTTCCCATTTGAGTGATACTTATCTTCTAAATACAATTCAATATATGAGTTAATGAACATAAATGGAAATAATGAGGAATTCATTTTATTCTGTTCTCATTAGTTCCCAATGTTTTCAATTCTGAATTCGATTCAAAGTAACCAAAAGTCCGAATAATTTTCCTAAAAATAAATATTTTCTTTTAATTAAATGACGATAATTTTAAATCAAATTTAAAAGCTCTAAAACTTAACTCGAGTACAACTAAGTATAGCTAAACATCGAACACAAATTCATTATTTAACTAACTTTTCAAACTTTCTTTTCATTTAACTTCTTTACTAAAGTACTAAGTTTATATTTTTTTGGTGTTGATGCGTTTATTCCGGAGTTGTTTCAAGAGATTGCAAACAAAATTGTACATGAACACTTAAAAAAAATTGCCAAAATTATTATTGAGAATATCCTCAAAATAGCCTTTAAATGACGAGTTTTGGTAACCAATTATTAACAAGTTATGAGTCAACTCATATCTATTTACACTATGTTCTACAAAAATAACAAGTTGCTATTTTTTCCCAAATGATTTAAATGCTTATGGCACTAATATTAGCAATGCTAACTTAACATTACTTTTTTTTGTATCAAGATTAAATACTAGTATAAATTTAATGCAAAGTGGATTTGCCTTTCAAAATCAATAATAGCATTTATTCCAAGAGTGAATTTTTAGAAAATTAATTCTTTATTTGGAATTCTTTCCATTTTCGGTCACTTGAATTCTAGATAAGTTTGGGTAAACTCATTACTGTTTCCATTGTTTTTTAAGGCAAACCCAGACTTATGGCATCGATTGAGTTGTTGTGTGACATCATTTTAGCACTAAATTATTAGTGAGTTTTAGGCAAACATTTATCAATAGTGCCATCACTAACATTAAGAGGCAGTTAAGGACCACAAGTATTAAAGTACGGAATTTTGTAATTCTGTTGAATATTTATTTTAAAAAAGGGTTTATTCGTGAAAATGACTTCAGTTTTTAATTTAAAACAAATAAATCATATTTTCATAATATTAGCAAAAATTATATAATAAAATGACATTTATTTTGAAAAATATATTTATATAAATTAAAACGTCTTTAATACATTGTTTGACTTTAATATATCTCTCAAATACTTAACTCTAATACCTAGTATCTAATGCTTTAAAAAAAACTTTTTAGAAATAATCTCTTCTAAAATGACATAAATTAAGTGATTATAATTCCTTGAAATTCAAAAAAGGGTTTAATTTATGTAATGAAGTGAATGAAGTTTACATTTGAAAGCTATGCAAACAATAATATGATAATACGGATAGGATTATGTAATGTCCAAATATCATAAATTGGCCTAGATTGATCATTTTGTTGATTTATTTGCCATATATTGACATCATTCCTAATTACTAAACATATCTGTAAATGTTCCGGATTTAACTCAGAAGAAATACAATTTACTTGAATGAAAGGAATTATTGCCAGAAATTACTGAATAGTAATTCCTCCAAAAGTAAGGAATCGATTCTATTTCCAGAATTTCCGTTTTATCCCACTTTTGATTAGATTTTTTTCTTCTAAACTTTTATTTTATTTTATTTTTGTTAAGAATCGAAAGCATTGAATGCATTGGATTTCATTGCAGACAAAATGTTGTTTATTTCAAACGAGAAAATCTCAAATTTGTGTTGAAATTGTAAAATAGATGTGAGTCCTGACTGTATCTGATCTACATTTTGACAACTGATATGAACCGATTCTTTCACTATTGATTTTTACTTTCAATATTGAGGTATAATTTATACGTCCTATTATTAAATTTATTGATAAAAAAATGTCTTTACTTATTATTATTATTATTACTATTATTATTGAATTATTTTATATTTGATAACAATTGACTCGAAAATAACATTTCGATGTCAAACGACAAAAGGATTTGAATTTCTAAACGAATATCACTTCTAATATAATCTCGATTTGAAGCGACAATCAATCAAATGGTGAATATATTACGTGATTTCGTGGGAAATGTCACATTCATTTCATTGATTTTGACAATATTTAGATATACCATATGACCATGGTCAAATCGATACACAGTACCCAAAATCATATTTCATGTCATTTCATACACATTTACAACAAAATAGATAACTCAGAAGGTTATCAGGACTTTAATTAGAAATGTTAAAAAAGAAGTGGCCCCGGGAAACTTTAATTATATAAAGAATTATCTTTCAGAAAAAATTAATTGAAAGACAACACGTATTCTGAGAAATATTTCTCAATTCAGAGAATAATAATTTATTTAATAATTTATAATTATTTAAAACTTTTCACTAAATGATAATTTCCTCAAACTTTTGTCATTTGTTGAAAAATATAAGCATTTATTAAATGTTTTCATTTAATTAAAAAACTTTGACTAAAAAACTGTTCAAAGGTATTGACAATAAGCGCCACAATTTATATTCAATACTTATAGGTTTGGTTTGAAGTTTTGTTTGAAGTTTAAGAACAAATGATTATATTGACGTTCATCTTAAACCTACCCTTTAAATATTAGAGTGGGTTTTGGTTTTAAGTTTGATTGATCATCTTGGACACTTGACCTTATTGAGGGACCTTATTGGTAACCTATCTGAACATTTCAATGGATTTGGTTCATTGATTTGATTCATATTATTGACAGCTCTGACTGACGACAGTTATTTGAATATTACTTCACTGAGAATTGGGTTTGAATTTTGAAGTTTGATTAATACTTTTTGATAATTTAGTTGGACTATTGGTAATGTTCTATTAGAGCTTCAAATTTGATAGTGTATATGATAGGGCGCCAAAACGTAATTCATCAAACTTTCTTTATATTAATCTTAAACAAAACCTGTAGTCTAGATAATTTTGACACAAACATTAAGTTAATAATCTCTATATAAAATCGGTATATGTATTACACAATACTATATTATTCTCAATAAAAGATACTCTTGTATATATCTAAACTGACCTTTCTAATATGTTAATCACAATAATTCAGATAAAGTTTTAATATTTATCAAATAAATGGAAAACATTTGCCAAAAGATTCACAAAATTAATTGCAAAAATTCTGAAAATGTGCTAGACATTTAATATTACATATACATTTCAAAATTTGAATTATTATAGAATAGA
>JAQIXI010002079.1:0-11303 GCA_034700165.1 Galumnidae sp. Gr-Ori-00277 | reverse complement strand
GAGATACATGAATCTCCCTGTCTTCTCCGTTAATATCTGCAGAATCTCTAGCATAGTAGTAGAACGCCGTTAATTTCCGCAGAGGCCCCCGTTACAACCCTAAAGCGTGGGGGGGGTGGGTTGGTTGGTGGGTTGGTGTAAAACGAAAATATATACTACACCTTATTGCATAAATGTAGTGAAAAATTTGTTTTTCATTATGGGTTTTTATTTCCAATTTTACCCAGGAGAGTATTTTCGGATTTATTGGCTCCAGAGTGGTTTTCAAGAATACTGCCTTTTGCATGTTTGTTGATAATTTAATAATATAATAACTCCATTGACCGCAAATTTAATGCTTTAATATCATTATTGAATTTTATAATTTTGATTTCTTAATAATATTATCTACTAGGACAATAATTTAGAAGTAATTTATCAAAAAACAAAGTTTCACCAAAAAAATTTAAATAATATTAGGAGAATATTGTGAATATAATTATTAACAAGAGCCTAAATATTGATCAAAATCTAAAATATTTAATTCATCCATTCCTTCTCTAATACAGCGTTTATTCCCTTCTCGAAAGGTATTCCACTCTTCTTCGGGTATATAATTCAAATGAGGTAAACATTTCCCACTTTTCACTCCATTTGGAATTCTATTATGATATACGAGTTTTCCGCCCATATATTTCGGAATAGTTTCCAGGTTGATTCCAAACTTATGGGCTTCTTTCATTTTAATATATCTAGCGTTATTTGCTATCCAAGGGGATATACCGGTTAAAATAGTACTTAATACAATTTTTGCCAAAGGATTTACATCTGTTATTAAAAAATCTATCTTTTCTGGAGTACCATAATTTTTTAAGAAATATTGAAGGTGATAATATATACCTTAATTAAAATGTATGATAAAAATGTCAATGATAATATACAGTATGGGGCATAAATGCTTATAAGCTCAAAGTTCTTGTATAAATCGTTTATTATTATCACTATAATCTTAAAGCTGCTGCTATCTTATCGATTTTGTATAAGCATTTATGCCCCATACTGTATATATATTTAATTCGAAAAAGATGTTCGATTGGATACTAACCCCAATCAAGGTTTTTAAGTCTCATGTCATCGGTAATGAAAAAGGGAATTTCACTTTTTGACTTCAAATTTAGCCAAAATCTTCTGAATAGAAAATAAGTGATAAACTTCTTTAATAATGAATACATTTTAGGTCTAATTGAATTCAATATTGAATAACGGAATACAAAACACCGAATAACCATTGCAAAATTGCCTCGGCCATTTTTATTTAAATTAGTATCTTCTGGATAATATATTGAACCAGTGGCGTAGAATTCAGACGGAAAATAATTAAATTGCAGCTGGTGTAGATTTTCACTTTGAAAATATTTAATCATTCTTATTATAATATCAGCAGTTGTCTCCACATTTTCTACATTTATGAAGAAAGCAATTATTATATTTACATTCAATGAACTTATATATAACATTCAATATTAAAATATATACAATTAATTAAAGGAGAGCCGCTCATTGAGCCACTGTTGATGAGATATTTAATATATAATTACTAAATGAACTGACCAAATATATTCATCAAGTAAAATACCCTGGGTTATTTAAATTGCAATTATTTCTATATGCCATCAAGATCATCAATAACCGTCAAGACATATAACATGTTATGTGTATAAATAACGAGACGATATAAAATTTCTAGGACCAAATAACTCAAAAGCTTTAATTCGGATTATCATATCTCTATTATTTTTTGATCAATTTTGGTGATCTTGGTTTAAAAATTAATATATATATATTTATCTATCAACTATAATATTTTCTTAAAAGAATTACAACTATAACTGAGATGCACAAGCAGACTCGCAAATATAATTAAGCATGGAAGTTTATAATGAGTATTTTCTATATTTAAAATTTCAACCATGTAAGACTAGTATTATATTCAAAATCAATGGTTGAGTTTTCAAAATTACCTAGAATTGAACAGATCATTCAATTGCAATGACATATCAGGTTAAATATGAGCAGGCTAAAGAACTTTTTTACCTTATGGATCCTTGTAAACGTTGATATCAAACGTTTGATTATTTAATAAACAATTGTAAATTATATATCAATTCATTAATAGATTACAATAAAAATCTTTCAAAGGCCTTAAATATCGAATTTAAGTTAAATATAATTAAGGAAATATTAGTCAAACGCCGTAAACATTTTAAATATAGAATCTACTTTTTAAAAGTTTGAAAATTGTCAAGTTAAATTTTATTTGCAACTGTAGCTGGGCCGTGCTTTTTACAAGTTTTATTAGTTATTAAATTTTGAAATTATTCTCCCTATTATTGTAAAGATTATTTATTGTCATAATTAAAATATTTATCTAGGAAATTGTTTAATTTTAAATAATATTATTTGATGCATATTAAGTGTTGACATCATTGGAAACAATTTATTAATACTTACGGGAAGCCTCATTGAGCCACCGCTCAATAATCCAATCATTTGTTCGAATTCGTTCCAAATCAATAGGATTACAAAAACTGATATTCTTCTTACATTCATTCGCTATTAATAATTTAACCTGGTTTATTTTTATTTCATCGCTATATACAAGATTGCATTCAGATATAAATTTGAAAACAATTACAGTGCATATAAAGCGAAACATTTTATGTTTATTTGAATTTATATTAATATTATTAATAGTTTAAAGTAATGATTTAATTAATTTTGAAATTATTTTCGATAATTATTAAATTCTTTAACAAATCTACGCATAAACTAAACTACTCTTACACTAACACACGCCTACTTTAACCTACTCAAACACTATTAAACACTACCTGGTAAGTTGATTGAAATTGAATATAATCTGATCAAAATTCGTTTTAATAGAATTGAATTGAATTTCGATTTAAAAATTGAAAGAACTAGATAAAAGTAGTTTAATAACTTATTAGAAATGAAAACACTGATATACCCATACACTAACACACAAGAAAATTGATCTAGCAGAACACTAAACCATCCGTAACTATTCTTTGAAAGATTTTATAAAAAAAAATTTAAAAAAGAAAGATTTATAAAACTTTAGCCAAGACTTAATAATATTCAGTACGAATGAGTAAAACCAATTTTGCAATTTTAACTTAAAATATTTAAGTTACCAATTTTAAGTTGAATCTTTATATGAGCTTGTTCATTATTAGAAACTCATTTTAAACTATCCATTAATAATAAATATTGCTAAAAATTTTACTAAATTTTAATTTTTCTCTTATTAAAACTTTTTAAAGATTCTTTCAAAGATTTTGTTAAAGGTATTTTGGTATTTGAAATTGTCATTTTAATCTTGGCCTTTATGAACAGTAATCCCAACATTTATCAAACGAATCTCATTGCCTTCACGTTAATTTGGTTTAAACGTTTCTTACATTTGCAAAACATTCATTAATATTTGATTGAATATATATTATTATTAGTTTTAAGTTACGTTATGATTAAATTTGAAATAATTTAAATATGTTTTTAAAATATTATTTAATTGAAAGTTTAAATAATTTTTAAAGTTATTTGCGATTTTTATATTTTTAAATGTATAATAATTATACCCTTATTCTAACAAGTGTGTAAGCTGATCTATGCGAACACTTTTTAGTTCATCCTTAAAACGAATAAATTAGGATTTTGAAAACACATTGCATAGAAATTATATGGAAAATAATTAACTGGAGGGCATCCGGTTTTTGAATACAGAAGGATATTACACCTATACCTTCATGCGGCCATTCCTGTCCATCTTTTTAGATGTGATGAGCCGAATAACCATCTCAAACAGTGAATAACTCATTGCTTTTTTTTCCAGTATGTTTTTCCTGGAAAAGCCTTTAAATCAATTCTTTGATGATTAAATAATACTATTTCACCATAAAAACACTCGATAATGTATATTAAAGGTTTAACGGGTAAATGAAGCACCCTTTAATTTTGAAGGCAAACCTTGTTTTTAAATGGTGAATAGTTCATTTTATTATATTTTAATCATAAGAACTAAACAAACTTAAAGGGCATCACATTTACGGGTTAAAACTATTATATTGTGTGTATTATGAAACTAGTTTATTGAAAATAAGGTTTGAAGGCAAAGCATATAGTCACTACATTTACGGCTTTAGAGCGGGTGGGTGCGTGAAAAACAAATACATATACTACATATCACTTCGTAAACGTAGTGACAAACTAACAAAAATATTATTACTTTCTCGCTCTATTAAAATGAAATGCTGTGTGTCGTTTTAAACTATTTTTACTCGGATATGTCTTTCCACATATTATTTGATTGAAGTTTCAGTTTCATGTATACGTTTATGTCTATGTTTATGACACTTATGATAAATGGAATGCATGTATTCATATTTTTATAGAACTATACAACCTTGTAAATGTTCGTTGACAAAATCTGCATTTGACTTATTTTTCCTCGATGACATTTCAAAATATGCTTCCCAATTCCATTAAAATACATTACTTTGTAAAATTTTATCTAATAAAGATCTATTAATAACAAAAAATTTTCTATTTCTATTAGTAACAAAATATAAGTTAAACTCCCTTTCTCCTCCGTTAATATCAAAAAACAGACCTCTATTGAGACATGAACCTCCCTGTCTCTTCTATTAATTTCCCGTTACAAACAAAAAGCGGGAGGAGGTCAAATTTGTTAAAAACTTCCGTTACTAACAAAAGAATTGTGGTGGGCAGGCTTTTCTCCATTTCTCGTTACTAATAAAAAAATTGTGGTGGAGTCACTTAAGAAAACGTTTCTATATACTACCTTTACTCCGTAAATATAGTGAAAAAAAATTCTTTACTCATTCAATATTTGACATAAATGTATATGAATAGTTTAAATTTGATTGCTAATATCCAATTTAATACACACAAACTGGTTGAAACAACTGATTTTAAATATATTTGTTGAAATATTGTGTGTTAGGTTTATAATAAAACTGTTATAAATATTCTAATATTCTATTTGCTTGCAACGGACATTTGCAGAGATTAACGGGTAATTTATGGCCTTTTATTTAATAACGGGAGGGGAAAGGGAGACCTTTTGCTTGTAATGGAAAAGATTTCTTTGAATATTAACTGGTAATATATAGCCTAATGCTAGTTAAGGAGAGGACAGAGAGGTTGATGGCTATCCAGAGACCATTCTTTTTATTAGTAACGGAGGGGACAGGGAGGTCTTTTACTAGTAACTTGAATATATTTCTTTGAATATTAACGGGTAACATATTGGCTTATGTTAGTAAGGGAAGGACAGGGAGGTTGATGGCTCTCCAGAGATAATTCTTTTTATAAGTAACGGAGGGGATAGGAAGGTCTTTTGCTAGTAATGGGAATATATTTCTTCTAATATTAACGGGTAACATATAGGCTTATGTGTTACGGCCGGCCGAAGGCTTATATAGGCCGAAGGACCACCACTTCTCCATAAGGCTTTGTTAAATGTGGTGGGCTGAATTTCCAACACTTTCTGTCCATAAGGCATTTTTAGGTGTGGTGGGCCGAAAGTTCACCACTTTCTGTCAATAAAACTTTGTTATGTGTGGTGGGCCGAAGGACCACCGCTTTTTCTCTATAAGACATTTTTGGATGTGTTTGAGCAAATTCATTATGTTTAGTTATGGTTATTAATTTAACCAGGTTAAGCCTTTATTCAAATACTTCATTTTTTTAAAATATTAATATTTTCCGATTAAAACACACTATTAATTATATACTAGTTTTAACCTGTAAATGTAGTGCCCTTTGAGTTTGAACGCAAACCTTGTTTATTTATTAAAAATTAAATTAAATTATTGGAATAAATAATAAATGTTTCAAATCAAATAATATTAAATTATTTTGAAGTAAAATTCACAAAAGTCAAACAAATAATCAAGTATATTTTAAAATTTTAATAAAAAAAATAATTCATAAAATATGAAACATAATTTATTTAAAATATTAGAAATATCCAAGGTAGAATTGTATCTCTAATAACTCCATTGACCGCAAATTTAATGCTTTAATATCATTATTGAATTTTATAATTTTGATTTCTTAATAATATTATCTACTAGGACAATAATTTAGAAGTAATTTATCAAAAAACAAAGTTTCACCAAAAAAATTTAAAATAATATTAGGATAAAATTATGAATATAATTATTAACAAGAGCCAAAATATTGATCAAGATCTAAAATATTGATGTCATTCATTCCTTCTTTAATACAGCGTTCATTCCCTTCTCGAAAGGTATTCCATTGTTCTTCGGGTATATAATTTAAATGAGGCAAACATTTCCCACTTTTCACTCCTTTTGGAATTCTATTATGATATACTACTTCTCCGCCCATATATTTGGGAAGAGTTTGTAAGTTGATTCCAAACTCATGAATAGCTTTCATTTCAGTCCATCTAACGTTATTTGCTATCCAAGGGGATATACCGGTTAAAATAGTACTAAGTACTATTCTTGCAAAAGGATTTACATCTGTTATTAAAAAATCTGACTTTTCTGGTGTACCATAATTTTGCATGAATTTAGCGAAGTGCCAATATATACCTTAATTAAATTATATAATAAAAATTTAAAAGATTATGTTTATTTATTTAATTCGTAAAAGACGTTCGATTGAACACTAACCATATTCAAGGTTTGGAAATCCCATATCATCCATAGCGAAAAAATTAATATCATTTATTGGCTTCAAATTGAGCCAAAATTTTCTGAATAGAAAATAAGTGATAAACTTCTTTAATAGTGAATACATTTCAGGTTCCATTGAATTAAAAAGTGAATAACGGAATACCAAACACCGGGTAACCAAAGCGAAAATTACTCGACCATTTTTATTAAAATTAGTATTTTCTGGATAATATATGAAACCCGTGGCGTAGAATTCAGATGGAAAATAATTAAATGACAATTGGTGTAGATTTTCACTTTGAAAATATAGAATCATTTGTATTATACTATTAGCAGTCGTCTCTACATTTTCTACATTTTTGAGAAAGCAATTATTATATTTATACACAATGAACTTATATTTAACATTCAATATTAAAATATATACAATTCATTGAAGGAGAGCTGCTCATTGAGCCACTGGTGATGAGATATTTAACTATACTTACTGAATGAAGTGATAAAGTACATTCATCAAGTAAAATACACTGGGTTATTTAAATTGATTTAAATAATTATTTCTATATGCCACCAAGATCATCAATATCGGTCAAGAAATAATAGACATATAAAATATAAAAATTTAAATATAAACGATATAAAAATTTCTAGGACAACTAAATCAAACGTTTTGAACTCTGCCATATTTCTATTATTTCTTGATCGATTTTGGTGAAAAATCAAAATATATATATTTATCTATCAAATAAAAAAATTATGTTTAAAAAATTCCAAATTAAACTCAAATGCACAGACAGACTCGCAAATAAAATTAAGCTTGAAAGTTTATAATGAGTAGTTTCTATATTTAAAATTTCACCCATGTAAGACTAGTATTTTATTCAAAATCGATGGTTGTGTCTTCAAAATTTCCTAGAATTGAACAGATCATTCAATTGCAATAACATATCAGGTTAAATATAAGTACTTACACTATTAAAAACTGATATATTGAAAATAATTAAATCAAATATGATTTTTATGAGTAAAATATTTTGAATCTTACTCGCAGGAGGGCACTGTAGAAAAACTAAATTATATACTAACTGTTGTTATAAAATTTGCGGCATTCAATCTAATCCCTTTTAAAGTTAATCTTTTTGGGTCCAACAACAAACTCATTACTTGAAATACTTTACAATAAATACAACAATAAATGCTGTCATTTAATTAAACTTCTAATGAATCATACTTCACTTCAATAAATGACAGCATTTATTTTTGAATTTATTGCAAAGCATCTCTAGTCACTGAGGGCTGTAAGCAATAAAAGTAACAGCAAAGTGTTCGACAGCCACTATAAGTGCGCAATCGCTAAATTATCTCTATTACTGTTTTGCTGGTGATCTGAAAATCTAAAGGCTGTGTATAAGGGATATTTATACACATTTATACACTTATAGATTTTGTTCAAAGAATTCTTTTTGATCAAATTAAAATTATCAACACAAATAGTAGGAAGTGGTTACAAATAGTAATTTCCAGAGCATCTGCAAAATAATAATACATCTACATTGAGCTCACTTTCACATAGGGTTGCCAGAACTTCTCCTTTCGGGAGTACGATACTCCATTTTGGGATTACTACTCCCTACTCCCGAGGTTCTCGGGAGTAGTATTAGAACTACTCCTTTTAGAAATATTCAAATTCTTAATTAATTTATATGAAGAACTGTATTAAAGATTTAAAATAAGATAGAGTAAAACTGAATATAAAATATTAATAACTTTTTCCCCTTTATCTATCACCGATTTTCAGAGGGGATACTTCTTCGATCACAGGATTAAATTGAGTTATACCCTCTTATGGCCATTAATGATTCATTTTGGAAAACTGCTCCTTTTTCCACTCCTTTTTTACTGAAGTTTTACTACTTTCTACTCCCGGGATAAGCTATTTATTAAGAAATCTTCTCATTTCCACAAAACCATTTGGCAACCCCACTTTCACATTCATTTTTTAAAGGTTTTGGTATTAAGCAAATTATGAAAATACATTAAAACCTCTAGACTTGTTGTCAAAATTGACTCTTTGGACTCTTAACTATAAGTCATAATAAAAAACGTTTTTCACTAAATTTACGGAGTAATAATGTGGTGTATAGAATCGTCTTTCTAGTATCTAGGATCTAGGATAACAAGTCGAAGCTTGAATGTCTGAGCCTTGTAGTATAATAGAGAAAGTGAATAGGACAAATGCAAGACTCTATACTCAGGCTATATTTTAAGAGGCTGATCAAATATTTTATATGATTCTGATAGAAGAAAGTCTGAGGTTTAATAAAGTACTAATATCATTTTAATCGGTTGAGTAGTTTTTAAATTCAAAAAATGCTTCGATCCTTTTTCCTCAGAATCCCTATTATACTACAAGTTTCAGACTTTCAAACTGTAACTGGTTAATCTAGGAAATAGTTTAATTTTATATAACATTTTCTCTACATATACAATATCTCTCAAATATATATTATTTGACACATAATAAGAGTTGACATCATTGGAAGCCATTTGTTAATACTTACGGGAAGCCTCATTGAGCCACCGCTCAATAATCCAATCATTTGTTCGAATTCGTTCCAAATCAAAAGGATTACATAAACTGATATTCTTCTTACATTCATTCGCTATTAATAATTTAACCTGGTTTATTGTTATTATATTGCTATATACAAGATTGTATTCAGTTATAAATTTGAAGACAATTACAGTGTATATAAAGCGAAACATTTTATGGACATTTGATTGAATTTATATTAATATTATTAATAGTTTAAAGTTATGACTAAATTAAATTTGAAATAATTTGCGATTATTATTAAATTCTTTAACAAATCTATGCATAAACTAAACTACTCTTACACTAACACACGCCTACTTTAATCTACACAAACACTATTAAACACTACCTGGTTGATTGAAATTGAATAGAATCTGATCGAAATTCGTTTTAAAAATTTTTGAAAAGTACTAGATAAAATTTTTCTTAACTTAATAAAAACGAAAACACTGATATACCTTCCCACTGAAACACATTAAAACTGATCTACCTAAACACTAAACCATCTGCAAGTATTTTATAAAAAATTTAAAAAAGAAAGTCATATATTTATATCAAACTTAATCAAGATGGTTAGCAATATTCGAAATGAATAAGTAAGGCCAATTTTAAGTTAAATCTCTATATGTGTTTGTTCATTATTTGAAACTCATTTTAAACGTTTCATTAATAATAAGTATTGCTAATAATTTAAGTAGATTTTCTCTTATTAAAACATATTAATTTCTTTTGTATTTCATTAAACAAAATTAATTTAGTTTAAACGTGTCGTACATTTGGGAAACATTCTATTCATATTTGATTGAATATATATTATTATTAGTTTTAAGTTACGATTTGATTAAATTTGAAATAATTTAAATTTGTTTTTAAAATATAATTTAATTAAAGTTAAAAAAAATTTTGATGTTATTTCCGATTTTTATTATTATATATAAATATAATAATTATAATCTTACACTAACACGTGTGTAAACTGATCTATGCGAACACTATTTAGGTCATCCATAACCGATCTATATATTGGATAAATTGGGATTTTGAAAACCCATGGCATAGAAATCATATGGAAGATAATTAACTGACAAATCGTGTAGTTTTCATTCTGGAAATATTTATTCATTTTTGTTACACTTTTAGCCAGCGTTACGACAATTTCTTTGTTTTAGAAAAAAAACAATATTTCAAATCAACGAACTGTTCCTCAGAAGCAACACCTCATATTTGAAAAATTGTCATTATTTAGAGCTAAGAAAGAGAACTTTAAATTTTGCGCTGTACTATGAGTGTATGTCAACTACAGTTCTTATTTAACTAAAATATGGAAAATTTATAACTAAGCCATTTTTCGCATCATATCAACCCTAACATTGAGTCTGACCCAATTCATTGGCTATTATTGTTTTCAATCCAAAGAATACTATTATTTGGAAATTTTGAGACTCAAGTCTTCACCTTTTGTAAAATCTTAATCCACTTAAAGTTTGGCCAAGCCTTAAATGCCTTAAATGTGTCAGGTAATGGAGAATTAGTTAATTCCATTATATCTTACAATAAATTAGTATTTTTAGCTTTCAATTAGTTGAAAATTATTTAATTATGTTATTAAAATATTGTTTAATTAAAAGTTTACCTAGCTGAAATTATTTTTGGCATTTATTAAATTCTATCAAAATCCGCTTATGCTTAATAACTTTTACACTAACTCACCCTTACTTTAATCTACACAAACACCAGGAAATGCCAAATTGAGGGTTTTCTATAATATCCCCTTTTGAGAGAAACAAGTCAAAATACCCGACCTTCTCTTTAAGGAAAATAATTGGTGGACATCCTTATTGAAAAATGGAGAAATTAGGGAAAAAATTTAGTGAAAAATCAGTCAAATATCGGTATATAATAAAAAACAAGGTTTGCGTTCAAACTCAAAGGGCACTACATTTACGGGATAAAACTAGTATATAATTCATTGAGTGTTT
>JAQIXI010002078.1:0-11308 GCA_034700165.1 Galumnidae sp. Gr-Ori-00277 | reverse complement strand
CCCCTCCCGTTACTAATAAAGAGAATGGTCTCTAGAGAGCCATCAACCTCCCTGTCCTCTCCTTTACTAGCAAAGAGGGTCTAAATTAGCAGTTAAAATTCAAAGAAATATATTCCCGTTACTAGCAAAAGATCTCCCTGTCCCCTCCCGTTACTAATAAAAGGCCATATATTACCCGTTAATCTCTGCAAATGTCCGTTGCAAGCAAAAAGCGGGGGGGGGGGTGGGCGGGCGGGCGGACGGGTGTGTGGGGGAAAGACGATTCTATATACTACATTATTACTATGTAAATGTAGTGAAAAACTCTTTATTATTTTAGTAAAAATTATTAAACAAAAAATTGAGGTAATCTAAATATCAAGGCTTTGTATCTGAAACCAATATCCAGGTACCTTATAAATTAGAAACACCTGGAAACCAGAATTATTTCCGATTTTTAGATATAAGGCATGAACTTTTATTTTGATAACTTTATTCTAACAAAACAAATTAATAAAATTCACTGAAAAAGGTTTAATCATGAGGGGGAATTTACAGACTTATTTGAATTTATCTCTTGGTCAATGGATAAATTAATAATACTTGATCAGTGTACTTATTAAGTATAACAAAATTTCCGCCCCCAGTGGCTCAAACGACAGCTCTTGTTATAGAAAATCAATTACTTATAAAATAAATACGCAGGGCAGTTTATCAATTTTAATTTTTTTCTTTTGATAATTTGATAATTTATATTAATGAAAGTAAAAGTATAAAATCACAGAATAAAATCCAAAAGAATTGAAAAATTACTAAGAAATCAATTAAAAACCAATTTCCACAAGTAAATCCTATACGTGACCCGGATAATTCTTCCATAAATTGTATCAGTTTAAATTTTTCATTTAAATTAAAATATATTATAGTTTGTCGTTTGGAAACATTTTTGCTAATATATGATAAAATTAGATTATATGGTGAGTGCGCCCATTGTGTCACTTGAGTACAAAAATAGGCTACAATAAGAAGTAGAAACGTAAATATACATGCAAAGAAAATAACATATAAAACTATTATATTAATGCCTTTGTGATAGATAAGTGAATAAAAGATTAGACAAATAAATGGCTGAAAAGATATATAAATTATTAGAGTTGTTATACGAATAGTTTTGTTGATTTCAAATGTAATTTTAGTGAAATAATTGTGTTCTTCGATTAAATCCATTAAATTGTATCGAAGAAAAACTTTCTTATTCTGATCGATACATGACTTGATTTTAGTATTGATTTCTTTAAACTTTTCTTTTAAGATAAAAATTAGGAATAAATGTATAAAACAAGAAAAACAAAAAATTGTTGGAATTTGTATAAAACAAATAATTGTATTAATAAACCAAATGATTGTCATTATTAGTGAATAATTGGATTTCGGATCGAAATATGAAAATAATGTTAAAAGAAATAATGGAAAACATTGTAATCCATAAATAATGGATAAAAAATCTGTTATAAACTTTATATATGCCCTGAATAATCTTTCAAAAATATTTCCGCTAAAATCTCTAATGGGATATTTAAGTTGATTTTTCTGAACCTTACTCATCAAATGGAGAACAGCATCATTTCTTTTAATATCGAGATAAAGACATTTAAAGGTTTCCATAAATAAAGCCAATAAAGTTATTGTTAAGATTAACTGGACCAAATTTGAGTTACTCGATATGTATGTGAAATCACAGGTCAGGTCTCGAATCCATTGCTATTAAAAATATTTTAAAGGATTAATAGATTTTGTTTTGAAAATTTAATAAAATATCATTTAATTAATATTTTATTTAAATGCAATTATTTTATTAAACAAGGTTTGCGTTCAAACTAAAAGGGCACTACATTTACGGGTTAAAATTTGTATCTATTTCATTGAGTGTTTTAAAAGGGAAAATATTAATATCCTTTATATGGCTCTACCTGGATAACTATGACTATGACCTATAGATAGTAAGTGGTGTTCCCTTTACACATAATAATGCCTTATGGAAAGGAAGTGGTGGTCCTTCGGCCCACCACATCTAACATTGCTTCATGGAGAGAAAATTGTGTTCCTGGAAACTAACCGTTATCTTCCCGTTACTAGCAAAAAGCCTCCCAGTCCCTTCCGATACAAACAAATAAAATGGTCTCTAGAGCCATCAACCTCCCTGTCCTCTCCATTACTAGCAAAGAGAGTCTAAATTAGCCGTTAATATTCAAAGAAATAAATTCCCGTTACTAGCAAAAAGCGGGGGGGTGGGTTGGTTGGTTGGTTGGTTGGTTGGTTGGTGGGGGAAAGACGATTTTATATACTACGTTTTTACTCTGTAAATGTAGTGAAAAATTAATTAATTAAATAACAATATTTATACCTCTTTTATAAAGAATACAAGAAATGATCGAATACTTCCTATTAACAAATTTAACTTGATGAATAAGCTCAGGAATATTCTTATCCAACTTCTATGACCACAGATATATTCATCGGTATCTCTACTAACATAAATAAAATAGTACTTGCTAATTTTCATAGCAGTATTAATCATTGAATTGTTGTCGACTTCAATGAAATATCTTTGGATATAAAATAAAATTACTCTAAAAATCCAATCAAATATAACTTCCATTTTATGTAAATTATAATAATTGCAATAATTATATTAAGTAAACAAAATAATGTTCTTATCTTTGAATGAAACTTAATATGAGTTTTATTAGATTTATTTGAAATCAAAATTGAATTATTAAGAATAATCAATATCTCAATTGACCTTGCAAAATATCTAAAATCTTTTATGAAATATTACAATGTTAGACTATTTTTTTCAGAAAAGATCATAGATGTCTAAATGGCGAGGGGGGTTCAGTAATAACCTCCCTGGGATTCTATAAACTTGATATCTTTGAAAAAACACTAAATCCTTTGAGGTTTTTAGCCCTGAGTGGGGTTATACCCAATTAGAGATCAGCACTCTTTCGGAAGATTTGTCGCATAAAAAGTCCTGTAAGACGAACACCACTTTTATATAAAAGTTATTCTATTAAATGTTTTAATTAAATTCAATCTTTTTATTAATTTAGTTTTACTTATGTTTTATTCATTTTAGTATTAATATTGTTGATTTAATATAATTTACCTTGTTAAATAGAGTGGTTTAAGTCCTAAACGGCTTTCATAGAGAAAGTAATGTTAGAGCTTTTAAGGCGACACCGATTGAGTCCATTAACCATCCCTGGTAAAAACATCTAGAAATTTCATAATAAATTCTGTATTCTTGCAAATCACGCAATAATTTAAAAACATAATATATATTAAAAATTCTAAAATATGTTTAAATACTGGCTATAGTTTTGAATAATATAATTATTTTATATTTCAAACTTACAATTATGCAAGCTGCAATTAATTTAAAACTTATTGATCAATTACTGTACAATTATTGTACTTCTAGATTCCCTTGCCCATCCCTGATATACTTTATATTAAGTTAACCTAATTTTATAAAAATTCAATTATAGCAAACATTTATTTAAGTCATATCTAAATAGTTTTAATTAAATATTTAATTATAGAATGATATTTAAAAAATTAATGTGGATAACTTTGAAATAATTGTTTGCACTCAACAATTGAATTGAAATAATTATTTCAAATTTAAAAATCATTACATATTTAAAAATAAGATAAAGTTAAGATGAAAAAGGTGCCATTTACAATTAATCCTGTTCATATTTTAATTTGTCATAATTGTACTTGTCTATAACACTAAATCTCTTGAATTTGTTGTAAACTAAATTCAAGAACTAAAGAACACAGAATACAAACCTTTAGTTAAATGATTTTTTGTGTCACATTTTCAAAGATATATGACCGGAGAAACGAAACAAAACATTCGCTTTCGTTTTGAGAGAATTCTAATGTTTTGACTAAAAAGTTACTGAAGTGTCGAAATCAATAGAAGAAATAGAATTATTAATATTTGAACTATCATAAAAGTTTAAATATAATTTAATGAAAATCATTTCTCTTTGAAAATGACCACATTCTCTAATTTGCTGGAATCTATTGAAAAATACAATAATTTAAATTTTGGTTTAAAAGTTTTTAATTACAAAAAATAAGAGATATTTGAAAGCGGATGTCGTTTTCCGATAATAAATGTTTTAAAATTTAAAAAATATTTGTCATCCGATCTATAAATCATTTCTTTTAAATTCTTGAACTTGTTTAAAATTAAATCGATAATATGACTAGTGGTTATCATAACCATTTCACCATTTGAAATTTTCTCAAATAGCTCCAAAATTGATTTTGAGAAAAGGTCATTACCCTTTTCTAATTTAATATTTATTTCTTTTGTAAAAATACGTGTTCTTTGGACCAAATCTTTTAGTTTATTTAAGTGGTATTTCTTAATTAAACCAAATTCATTAATTAAATAAATAATTGTGTCATTGTGTCCATATATTTGTAAATTATTATTATTAAATATATCCACAAATTTAGAAACGATTGGATACGGTTTTAGAGTAAAATAAATATCTAATAATAAATTTTGAAATTCATATGTAATAAAAAATGCACTGAATAATAAACTAATCACCAAAAATATTTGGCTCTTATTTTTAACAGTAAAATTAGGAGATTGATTTGTCATTAATTGAATCATGGTCATAAAGCATCTTTTACAAGAAAAATGAACTCGATCACTATTATTTAACAATATTGATACTATTATTCCAGTGATTATTAATGTGACCCAAACCATAGTTAAGAGAAATTTATAAAAATTTGTTTTTATTTAAAAACTTACTTCAAATCCCAAAAGTGGGACAAATGAGAAATATGTTGCCTCGCGTTTAATAGTTAATCCCGAAAATAATTCCAATAAAAACATTTGTTCGATGGGAACCATTTTCACATTTCTATTGAAGTTCTTATTCTTAAAGCTATCTAATAAATATGTTTCTAGATGAATTAAATTTCCTTTCTCTACATTTCGGTAACTCTTGAATTCAAATTTAAAACATTTGTTAATTTTTTTTATATTGAACATTTTAATTAATTTTTTTCAAAGTTTATAAATCAGAAATGGCGAAAGAACTCGACTCTAGGAGGGTGAGAGGGGGTATTGGGGAAATATTTTTTTGTAAGACCTCAAAATTTCTAGTATTTCACATATAATTCGTTTTATTAATATGTTTTAGTCTTTTAATGACATTAATTATCCAAATTTACAGGTTTTTGTTTTATTTTATCGAAAATATCATAAATGAAATTCTATGGATTTTTGAGAGAAAACACCTAAAAACTAGTCTTTATACACCCATTTTCAATTCTAATTAATTGCGGGGGGGGTGTAAAACGAATATATACATAGCGAATGTATATTATCTATATATATATATATGTATACTACACCTTACTGACAAGGGCAATTATCGTAACCTTAAATTCAAATCAATAAAAGCAACTTGGTAAAAGCTAATACTTATTTTAAGAAAAATTAAAAAAAAAATTTTTTGGCTGAGAACAAAGAGTTGAGGGGCCAGAGGGGGTCAAAGTTTGGCTAAATCTATAATAACATTTGTTGATATTTCTAATGTTTTTTTAATAACAATATTCTATAATTATTTTGGACTTCATATAAATTGCTGTGAGTTATACTAATCACTAAAAAAAATTTTCTCTGCAATGCATGGCTGCTATGCATAGGCGTTTAGTGGAAGGCTTCCCGTATTACTTATGCTTAAAACCATTACACTAAAGCATTATACTCAAGCAAACTTCGTTTGAGCCAAACTTTGACCCACTCTGGCCCCTCAACCCTTTGTTCTCAGCCAAAAATTTTATTTTCTAAATTTTTCTTAAAATAAGTCTTAGCTTTTACCAAGTTGCCAATTATGATTTGAATTTAAGGTAACGATAATTGCCCTTGTGAGTAAATGAAGTGAAAAATAATAAATGCATTAATTTCTTCCTTAAAAATATAAACTATTCATAAACTCTATATAAGATATATAATTAAATTCAGAAATATTTTGAAATAATTCTCGAAATATTTCTCAATGAATTATTTTATATATCGCAATAGATTTTGAATAATTTCCCAGAAAAACTTTATTAATAATTTTGAACTAAATTTCGTAATAAAATTTATTTACCTTTACAAATTTAACAAAAATGTCCTTTGTACATGAAATATATTCCAAAAATGCGAATTTTGAACCATAGATCATTTTCTATTAAATAAACATTTGTTAAAATTTTATATTAAAGAATTTTAATTTGTTATACACGAGGATAAATAGAAAAAATTGTTGCATTTTCTGGTATCCTTCCCTAAATTATATTTATCATCACATTGATAAATATAATTTAGGGAAGGTGTTAATCTTAGAATGGGTCCCCTATATCCAAGAATATCTGAGAATGACTTTAATATTACCATTATTTGAATTCCGGTTTAAATCGTTATTATACCTAAAAATATAATATATTTTAAAATATTCCGATTTTAGCATTTTTTAAATATTCTTAAATTTAACATTTAACAAAAAATATACTTGATTAATGTTATCCAAATTTAAATTTTCGTTTATGACAATAAACTGTATCTAGTCAAGTTCATAAATATAATGCTAGTAAAACCTATATAAAATATAAAAATATAAAATATTATTGGTGAATTATGGGCTAAAGATGGACTTCACAGAACCTTTTAAGTCTAGAAAATACTGATTGCTTTTATATATATGTTTTGGTTACTAAAAATAATTTAATCTTGCTCTAATTAAAATATATTTGTACTGAAGTCAAATGTAAATAACGTGAGAAAAAAATTCTAAATTAAATTTTGGAACTTATATTTATTTAAGCTTGTTCAAAAGAAATTTTCTGAGATAGTATCTCATAGAAATAATCTCAATCTATGAAAGGTTCTGTTGAATAAATTTCTATTAAAAATAATTGTCATGACCACCATTCGCCAAAAGTATTTGAAAAATTGTTAAAATAGTTTGACAACAAATACGTAAAATTTATTTTAAGTTTTAATACTATATTAAAGTTTAGTAGATAAGAAATAACCCTGATTAATTTGAAACAGATATTTATGAATAGTAAGAAGAGACTATTTCAATAACTAACGTTTTCCTAAAAATGATACCCAAAAGTAAATTTTATTACAAATTCATTGACTTTATTAATCAATATTTATTGAAATCATGACCACGTTCCTTTTATAAGCTTTATTACTTTTATCTTCATATACTTTTGGCGAATGTTGGTCATAAGTTATGACTCATAAGTTATGAGTCATAACATACAGAAAATTTTTATAAAATATTTAGAGGCGAAGAAAATTTCTTTAAAACAACGCTAAATATAGTAAATGATGTTTGTAATTCATTCAGGCTTCTTCCTGTTTATTTAAATTTAATTTTGGTCTAATATTTTTACATGACTTTATGTATACTATAATAAATAGAGGGACTTTTTTACTACATTTACAGAATAGTATATAGATTCGTTAAAAATTTAATTTTTGAAAATATTTTGTTATTCGCACTTTTCTTAATTATTGAAAAACCGCTCAAACGATTTTAATAAAGCTCTAGAATCTAGAGTCTAGAAAAATAAAATATGTTATTAGGATCACAAAATTATTAGATCAGTTTCCTTTATTGATAATTTGGATCTATGCCAGACCTTAAATTTTATAATAAGCAAAATATTTGAAAACTTTAATATTTAAAAATTTTACTTTTTATCACTTTATTCATCCACTGCTTAATAATATATATAAACTTGATATATGAAATTTTTGAGCAGGTTAGAAATATATAAAACACATTAGATCTAGCTCATCTGGTTCTAAAGATAGAGTTCTTAAATGACCGAAAAATAATTTTGAAAATTTGTGTAAATTTTAAACTCTAACTAAATTATAACTTTATTATATGAATACTTCCCTTACCTGAAGTTTATTAACTTATAAACGTATAATATTATGCGATAATTATATAAGTGTTAGCCTTATATTGTAAAATACGACAAATAGTATGAATTGTAAACAATTTTTAAAACTTTTTTAGAAATATTTTGTTTTATTGTAAATCAATTGACAAAAAAAATTCTGAATATTAAAGTTTTGTATTATAGTCTTAATAAAATTTAGTTATGAAATGCACAACAAATGCCCGTCCAAGTTGACAGTTATTTATAAAAATAACAAGAGTTTATCGATATTTTCTAAAACATCATGTATGTTTTCCAAAATAGAATTATCGTAATTATGTTATATAAATGAATAATTTCATAATCGATTAACTAATCATATCTTAATTTCTAAATCTCATTTATTTATATATAATTTAGGAAAAAATAACTTAGATATAATCTTGCATACATTGGAACATAATAAAAATGTAATTGTCCTTGATTATTTATATACTTTATTATATTTAAACTTGTTTATATTTTTGTTTGTTTGATAGAGGCGTTTACTTTATATATATTATTTGCGTAAAAAAAATAAAATTTAATTATTAGAAAATAACATAAAAATATTAGTACATATGCATGTACAATGTTCAAGGTGATTTTATATATTTTTTGGTTAAAAAATATAACACGTAGAGTGTAAAATTTTCCTTGGTCTTTATATGTGATTAATATTTTTACTTTATTTATATAACATAAATATTTGCGTACAAAATATAATTTTATTTGAGAATTTAATTAAAAAAATTTCTTATAAAATCAATAATCAATCTTGCACAATTCAATCATTAAGATAAAATAAAGTTTAGTATTGATTTTAAACAACTTCGATTAAATTGATGCGAAATTTTTTATTTTTTGCTTTTTATGAGATAAACCTCTTAATGCAGTTATACTTTGATAAACAGATTTAGCTGTCATTTAATGTTTACGATGAGTATTTTAATCAAATTAAGTATGACTTATCAAATATATCTGAACGTATAACGTATAAATATTTTTTTCTCAAATATTTTAAATATATATTAATAATATTATTATTATTTTCTAACTTGAATATTACAATGAAACTTTATAGATTATTTTATATTATTAATCTATAATCTATAATACTTGCTTAAAAATTTTACAAAGATTATTTTTAAAAAATATAAGTTTTATAAACATTCTATAGAAATAACTATAGAAATAAAACATAAATTTTTCTCATTTGTTATACTAACCTTACAAGTACTCATTTGATAAGCTCTGAGTATGAGATTAGATAAGTGTCATATTTTCATTCATATTTTCATTAAAATAAGATCCATTTCCCTTTGGGTGTAAGGATTTTGTCAATATAACAGTGATGTTTTAATCAAAAGAATGCACTCAAAGAACTTTTTTGATAAATAATTTATAACATTTTCTTTTAAACAATTAATGATATATTTAATCAAAAATATAAAAACAACAATCATTTTGGATTCATTTATATTTTACATAAAATTTGTTGAAAATACAGTAATTTATCGATTTAGGCGACACTATTTAGGCTAAATTCTATTTAAGCCACAGAATTTTTCGGCACCAATTATTTCAATCCTATGTTAAGATAACTTTATTTAAGCCAAATTCGATTTAAGCCAAACATTTTTGACGCACCAAAAGTTAGCCTAAATCGAGTAATTACTGTAAAATAATTCTTATAAGAGAAAAAGAAAAAATAGCCGACAATTCACAGCACTGGAAACAATTTCTTCATTTTTTTCTAAACGATTTACTCTTTTATTCAAATTTTAATATTCCTTAAAAACTTTAATCGATAAATCTAAATTCCTTGTTTATCAAGTACAATTTTCGAAAATCCTTTTATCTAACTAATTTTAAAAAGGTGTTAGCCCATGTCAAAATATCAGTGACTTTAGTGATTAAAGATTACACTCAAAGAACTGTTTAACACTTAATTCATAACATTTAAAATTTAATGATATATATAATCAATAATATAATAAGTTTTGCGTTCAAACTCAAAGGAAATGAATAACACAAAAGAATTGTTTGCAATATTTAAAAGGACCCGATTGTTGTTTAAAATTATTTCCATTAATTGCAATCAAATAATCCCATTATTTGCCGTAATATTTGTTTTTGGTGTTTATCTGACAGCGGCTTCTTTTCCTGATAATGTGTTGTATGGCATTCCAAAAGTCTAATCTTATCGAAGAAATGGTTGTTTAGAAACTCTTATCTTATATCAAATACTTTTCTATTTTTTATTGGAATCCATTTTTATTAAATTAAATTTGGTTTATTTCCATTTAAAAAATTGTATTATTCATTGCTATCAAAGATATTTAAGAAATCTATATTAAAAGTTTTAATTAATAAAAATTCAAAAAATGTCATCCATTAGTGAATTTCCAATTTTTGAAAAAATCAGTGAAAAATTAAAAAATGAAATCAAATTATTTCATGTTTTCAACGACTATGAAAGCCAAAAGAATGTATTATTCATTACAAGTGATGACAGAGTTTATGGATTTGGTTATAACGTTTGGGGTGTTTTAGGTTTCGGTCACAACAATGAAGTGAAAGCACCGAAACAAATACAAGAATTGTATAAAAAGAATATAAAACAGTTTTTTATTGGAGGTGATTTTGTTTTGGCTCTGAGTAATGGCGGAGAGTTGTATGGATGGGGATATAATGAGTATGGTCAATTGGGTCGAGGATTTATTATTGAATTTCAAGAATGCTTAAAACCAGAAGTGATTGATATTCCAAACGTGAGTTTCTTTAATTAAAATTTTTCACTAAATTTACCCAGTATGGTGTAGTATATATATTCGTTTTACACCCACTCACTCCCTTCTTTTTGTTTGTAACAAGAACTTTTTGTAGTCTAACGGATAATTTATCGATACAATCTTTATGATAGTAACGGAGGTTTATTTCTCTTCTAGAGACCAATATTTCGATATTAGTTGGGAGTCTTTTGTTAGTAACGGAGAAATATTTATTTCCCTAACACTAAGACCCTTAACACTAATACACGCGTATACTAACCTTCACTTGCATTAGTCCATACTTACACATTCACTAATCCACGCGGTCACTAGTACACAGGTTTAGTAGCACACGCCTTCACTAGCCAACTCTTAAGCTAAGCCACTCGCAAGTTAAGCCACTGTACACTTATCTATTCGAACACTAGCTGTTCACAAATAAACTTTTTAATAAGGCGTTCAGTTAATCTTGTCGCTCGCGTTTTTTGAATAACTCTTGAATGCCTTAACCGATTTTAGTTCTG
>JAQIXI010002077.1:0-11310 GCA_034700165.1 Galumnidae sp. Gr-Ori-00277 | reverse complement strand
ATCAGGGTTATTTCTAGTCTATTGGTTTTTAATAAGAAAATTCAAAAAAGCTCAAAATAATTTTATGCGTATTTATTATCAAGCTTATTTTCATAAAGTTTCATTAACATCTTCATTAAGAAATGTCGAATACTGGATATAACTCCATTATATATCTTTGCCTTCAAACCATTCTATGAATTTGTGGCTCAATTTAAATGAGAAAAAGTGGAGATTTGCCAACATTTTAGATAAAATGGACACAAATTTCTCTTAAATTGTTTTTTTAAAAATACTTTAGAACTTATGAACCATAACTTATAAAAAAAATGTTTGTACTAGATAATAGGTTCTAATTTGGGATAGTAAGTTTTAAGAATTACGCTTGTTTATATGTAAAAGCAATAATTTCACCCAGTTATAATGTTCATCAAATCTTAAAACAAATTAACGAAAATTGTTTGCACTTTTAAAAACATAATTAATGGTCTTGATCAATACTTTTCATTATAATAGAGTTTTGACCATGATACAACGTACAGAAAAGGTGAAACATTTAATAAATGAATGAATATCAAAGGGTTTAGTTTTTAAATGAACTTGGCAATAGTATTTAAGAATGAAAATTCAAAGGGTCCCCAAATGAGTCCTTTTTCCGATACTAAGTTCTAATAATAGATTGGATTTATATTATAAAAGTTTCGTCTAATCTTTCAAAGAGAACGTAAACACAAAAAATAGTTAACAAAATTAGTAAAATATTTCAATTATTGATCATTTAATCATTCAGTTAGTAAAGTTCAGTTCAATTCAGTTAGTAAATCCATTTTCCCTTTTGCAAGGTTAGAAAAAAAAATTCTTAATAGAAATCTAGTTTAAGGTTCTGATAAAGTAATATTAATGCAAACATTTTTTTTGTGTTTTTGATCAAAATTTTCATTTTAAACATCTTATAGTTATTAATGTTATATACTTTTATTGTTAGCAATAATTGAGCATGTTCAATTTCTTTTGACAAATCGGGAAAATAAAATAAATGCAAATTTTGTTTCTGGTATTAATCAGTTTCGATAAGTTATCGAAAATGTGAATAACATTACGCTTTAATACTCTAATGATTAGAGTCTAATCATTAGAATCTAATGAATAATTTGAATATTAATTAACCTCTTTATAGATATATAGCATTAATGACACAATACTCTAATTCTGTGCAGAAAAAATAATTTCATTGATATTCTAAAGGTTTTGGTTTTAATTAAAAATTTGTGCCACAATTCAGACAATTATCTTATTAAGAGACATTTTCTCTTTGATTACAATTAGTTAATCATAAAGTATTCACAGAAAATCTTAAGTTTTATGGCAATCATTTACACGAAAGCAAAGGTTGTAATAAACGTATCCAAAGAGTCTAAACGTAATATAAATTATATTTTATACAAAAATTGAGGACTTTTTTGAAATAAAAGAAATGATTAACTTTTCGAAAGTAAATATAGTTTTAGTTATTGAAAGTGAAAATCAATTCAATTCGAGAAAAATATGTTTTAATGACTTAAAAATGAATTATTATTATATGAATGCAATTTTAATCGCAATAAAATCATAGAAAGTCGATCCAAAGTGCGTGAGTTTGACTTTTCTCATGCAATTGTCATTCAAGTCATGTCATTTCAATCATCAAATGATATCTGTTTTCAGTAAAACTTATACCGAAATTAAGAGAATATTTATTTAAAGACAAATATTTAGTCATTAGTTGTGCTTTAGGCCAGAGCTCACTATTTCTCTTTGGGTTATCATTATATGAGTTCTAATAGACACTATCAAAGTTACTGTAACTCACATACATAACATTTTTATAGAAATAGAGGTAATGGTTAAAACTGTGCGTGAAATTGTCAAATGTGTTATCAGTTTTGGGCCAAAATCATATCAATAGGATTTTTTATGGCAAATCTCTTCTCTAATGTTAATTAATTTTCTTTAAGCCTAAGGCTATAGACTTTTCTTTGAAAATCTTTGAAAACATTTGAATTATTGCTTCACTTTTTCTACAAATAATACGATATTATTTCCAAATGAAGTCTGTGTTCGGCCAACAGAAGCGCTCACTTGTGATGTCAGTTCAGAGAATAATTATTCCTCTGACGGGACTATAGATGAAGACTCACAGATCAGACTAAGACTTAAAAGAAGATTACAGCGAAACAGAACCGCTTTTACAGACGAACAAATCAAAGCTCTAGAAAATGGTATATAATTATTGACTCATTATATCTTTTTATCGCTTTTTTCTAATCATTTCTTATCGAAAGCAAAATATTAATAAATGTTTGCAAAACTAATTACTTTTATTATAATTTTTAAGTTCTAATCGACTTAATTGAGTATTTAATACTTAATCAGTAATTTTTATCTTTTATTTAAAGTGGATTTTTATTAGTTAACGAATAAAGTGATAACTTTTCATAAGATCCACATTTCAGAGATATTTTTGCTAATTATTAATGTTTCCTTGTTATACAACTACGAAACTGACCATGATAAACAATTTACTTTAACCTAATACCTTGTCAAAATTTAAACTATTGAAAGTTAATGAATGTTTGATAAATATGCTTAATCTTTAATATTTTTATAATTTAATTAGCAAGGTATAATTATGAAAAGTCTTTAGAATTGATTTAATTAAACTATGAATTAATGATCGAAAATCATTTTAGACTTATTTTATATTTCAATAATTTTTATGACAATATTTTAATTTAAAAAATCTTAATTCTTTGTTACATAGGATTAACATAAGACTATGAAAGCTATATCTTACAAGATACATTCAAAAAAGAATCATTCCTTCCCTACTGAGCATCAAATCTTAGAGATAATTTTTTTTACATATTTAAACATTTGATAAAATTTAGGCCAAAATCAGTCACTTTCTATTAAATTCATCCAAATTTGCTTTAAGTTATGCCCAAAATTATTACTTTCCATTATTTAAACCCAGAATTCTATTAAAATTTATTTATTCATTTTTGCAAAAATGCTCTTGGTTTTGATATTTTTATGTTTAGTTCTTATTAAAATAGTTATTGAGTTAAGTATAAGAACTTGAATTTATCGTTGAATTGAATATCTTTCAGAAAATGAGATATAAATCATTTCATTTTGTATATAAAGACTTAAATACTTTAAAATTAATTTATAATTAGATTAAATTCTTTGAATATTTTATGGGTTATAGAGTTTGAAAGGACGCATTACCCTGATGTTTTTGCAAGAGAAAAGTTGGCTCACAAAATAAATTTACCCGAAGCCAGAATTCAAGTCTGGTTCTCAAACAGAAGAGCCAAATGGAGACGTGAAGAGAAGTTAAGGAATAACCAAAAGAAAAGCCCGAAATTCTCAAATGAAAGTCAAATGAATTTTTCGGGAAATTCAACAAAAGTTCAGAATAACGACAATTCAGACCAAATTGAAATCAGTGCAAACAAATCAAATTTCAGTACAATTCTGGAAAACAATAGAAATTTTGTGAACTATTCTTCTTTGGCAACCCTTTCATCACTAAGTAATTCAATACAAAACTTTGGTTCTCTAACAGCGGTAAGCCCTCCACCACCGCCTCAATCGTCTCAACCCTATCTAATGAGCCATTCATTAGAACCCTATGAATTGGGAGCCCAAACAAGTGGACAGTCGTGTCATAACTATTCCAATCATTTAATTTATTGGCCAAAATAGGATTAATTAACATTCGTTTGTTTTTAATCAAATCTATTTATTTCTTAATTCGTCTGAAAATTGATTTTAAGACTTAAATTTATTTACAATATTTTCTGTTAAATGAAATTCGACTCAATATTTGTTTAATTAAATGAAAATAAAATTTATTTAAAAGTAGTTTTGAAAAATTAAAAGTCTATCAGTTAAACTCAGCCCAGGGCACACCTTGTTATATCCCACCAATTTTTAACGATCTTGGCTTTAGTCCGTCCTCGGCGTTCCTCTATTATTATCCTCTTTTTTCTTAATATAAATATAAATGTTTAGTAACTAAACTTTAGTTCAAATAATTCTTTTCATTCTTTCGATGATTTTTCTTTCCTTAGGTTTGGGTTTGTATTGAGATAAAGTACTGACGAAATGAGATAGAGTACTATATACCTAATCACTTATTCAATGGTTGTCTCTTTTTATGGTCCACAACAAGAAGTGTTTTTTTTTAAAAAAAGTTGTTTAATTGTTTCAATGATTTAATATTATTTTTTGACTAAAAATATAAAATCTCCCGATTTATACACAATTAATGATAATAATCTTATTTGTGTTCGACTTATATAAGTTATATAACCTAACAAATGGTCGAAAAACTTTGTATAAAATGAAGTTTGGAATCCAAACTTTAGATGCTTTTAAAAAGAAAAATCATTTGATCCCCACTAGGTCACCACTAGGTCCTAGGTAATTTTTTTATTTAAAAAAAGGAATAATAAAAAAGAGTTAAAATAATGGAATAATTTATTTATTGAATATCGAAACAATAGAAATGACTGACATTTAATAAAATTTATTTTATAAAAGTATTAAATTTGAGAAACAATTTAAATATCGGTTAAATAGCGGGCACTGGAAGTAATTTAATGACATCTTTCCACTGTTCGTTAGGCCACTGACCGTTGGGCTCAACATTGGATGGACTAGACTTCCAGTCCCACTCTTTGATTGGTTGAAACCAATTATGGCCATAATTAGCTTCGATATACGCTAATGTCTGACACGGAATTCGAACTTTAAGTTCAACGAATTCAGTCCAACAGAGACGGAACGGCGGAAAAACATATTTAAATTTGAGACCAGTTTTAGCCTGAGTTCCTCCGTTCCAAACGTGGTTTTGTTCGCTATAGAAGAAAAATATATCTAATTTGATATCTTTGTCGAGGAATGAGAGCTCAAAACTGTCTTCAATTTTGCCAAAAGAATGAATGAGAGGTAAATCATTAATATAAAAGGCGTCGATTAGTTCCGTTTTATAGTCTTCGATCCAAATTCCGATATCGACGTCACGACTATAAGTAATGAAATCACATTCTCTGAAATATCCGAGAGCTGTACCACTGCTTAACCAAAATGGAATCGAGAGGTCGTCTAAAATTCTTTTAACTTTAATCAAAAGAGATTTTGCTTTTGTTCGGAACAAATTAGACTCTTCGTCTTCTATGCGGCCATACTTTGTGTGAAAAATATTGGCCCGACTTTTGTTACACTCAATAAATTCCATGTCTTCTGGTTTTTGCAGAAAAGGTGTCATTGGGTTCGGCAAATGTAAAACTAAACCATCGATTGTCGTCCGAATTATTTCAACTCTAATAACAGTTAATATTATATAAATAAGTGATGAGTAAATCAATTGTTTACTCACTTGTCATAAATGGCAGTCGAGTGCGAGACTTCGAAATGAGTTTTTCTGATTCCCTGTCGATGGAGTAGTCTTTGGTGTTCTTCTTCGAGTCTGAGTAATCCCTTCCACCACTGCTCTGATCGAATCCTTTCGTGAAATATCACGATATGTATGACATGAGATATCTTTCGAATGTCTATATTCTCGTCGATTACAATCAAATGCGTTGGAATCGAGACTTTTAAGTTGTAATGGATTAGAGTCGGGTCCAACTCTGAGAACTCCAATACTGTAAACCCTTTAGACTTAATTGAAGCCATCCATCGGTTAATCAACAATTGAGTGGCGAACTGACCCAAAGTCGCCAAATGTGTAATCTTTCGATCAGAACAGAGAACATTACAATAGGAGTAACCGATTGTGTCATCACTTTTGGCCGAAATATTACTTAATATTTGACTATCGATTAGAAACAATGGAATTGAATTCTTGTGGGCATAAACTGTTACCACATCTAAAAGATTCTAAACATTTATAATATATTTTAGACAAAATTAAATCAATGGATGTATTCATACCCACGAAGTCTTTTCTTCTACTTTTCCCTAAAAAATATCATAAATTTCTTAATGTTTTTAACAAAATTTCAAAAAGAATTTGAAATAAAATACTTTTCTGAGTAATAATTGAAGAGAAATCAATTGAAGAGTTAACAGAAAACCGCTGACAACACATATCATAAAAAGCAGATGTGTTTTAACCATAAGAATCACTTCCAAAGACCTGAAGTCCGCTTAAAAGGTAATAAAATTTGAAGGAAAACCGAGAGATCAACAGAAAAGAAGTCATTCATTGGACGACTGAGTAAATGGTTATCACTTTAATGGAGTCTTCACTGAAGACCTTTCAATAGATTAAAGACAATTCCATTAAATATCTTCAAAAAGGATTTGAGAACCGATATGTCATCAAAGAATACATTAAAAGATGTTTTGTTTATATTTATTTCTGATAAATTCAAATACAACGGAAAGCTTTTCAATTGATTGAAATCCCTTTACTTTGTATATAATTTTAGTAAAAGTCTTTTGACCGCAATTTTTATCAAATATTTAATATAAGACTCACTTCAAGTGATTTATTGTTACGTCTTTTTTGATGCGTTTAATCGAAATAACGTTTGATATTGAATTTGTTGTTGTGATTAAAGACATGCGCTCTGACTCTACTTTCAATACATTCTTTGACTGACATTTATTTAATTAAATTATATTTTAATAAAAGATTAGTTCAAATTAATTGCTATTAATTGAGTCGACAATAAAAATGAGTTCAAACGACAGAAACCAAAAAGTGAGTCAACAAAATGTTTATTATTTATTGCAAATATTTAAACGATTTTTTTATTTTTCTATTTTTTAAATTTTAAATTCAATTTCATTCAACGAATTTTGATTTTTTGTCTAAAATTGTTTTGTTATTGAAAGCGAACGGACGCCACCGAAGACGATGATTTCGGTGACTTTGAAGGTCCTGAAGACGACGCACCCGAATGTGTTCAGGCAATGGGCGGACCTCCCAATTGGGTATTTCCCGGTCAGTCGTCTTTTCATTTAAACCAATTTTAATAATTGCTTTGATTTTAGATTTATTAAGAGTTCAATCGACTCAGTCTTCACACGAAGAGCCGGAGAGTGTGTCGGCGCCCACTATTAGTTCAGTTCAGTCGCGACCGAATGTCTTAAATCGTGTAAATGATATGAGAGGTGCGACGGGTCGGGAGACCGGAGCCATTCCTAAACAGCGGGCATTAGATCCGCCCGACGTTTCCCTATTAACCACTCAAACGCAGTCAAAATTGCCGACAACTCTGGATCTATGCAGTACTGCCTTCACATATTCGAGAGACAATTCTTCAAACATTTCTTCATTGTCTCAGTCGACAACTTCTTCATTGAACAGATCCTCAAATTTGATGTCAGACATATCAAACGGCGTTGACTCAAACCAAATGCGATTAAATCAATTAGAGTGTGATCTGAAACAAATGCAAACCCAAAAGCAGTTATTGCAACAACAGTTACTCCAAAAAGACACTCAAATCCGTGAACTGCAGTCACAGTCGCGTCAATCAGCCATAAGTCTGACTCCAATGCAATCTCAAGACTCAGTGATCGCATCGATAACCGAATCGATGGATAAGTTTCGAAATAATATCGAGTCCGCAATCAATCGTTTGGAACAAAGGCTAACATCTTTAGAGACCAGAATTTCTGAAACAAACCATTTATCGATTTGTGATTCAATGCCTTTAAGCACTTCCAATGATTTACAAAACGGTTCGCTAACACTCAGCAGTCTTTTGGCTCAACAGAAAAAAGTATTTTTTTTAATTTTTTAATTCAATTAATAATAAATTTTTATAAATGAATACATTTTATAGGAAATCGAAGACAAGAAAAAAGAAAATCTTTTAATGTTTTCATCGATTTTAAAGAATGCTTTGGAAACAATAGAAACTCATTTGGATGTAAAGCGATGTAACTCTCAAACAAAATGAATAGTTTTTGCGGTAAATATTATTAATCGTTAATTGTCTACCACTCAAAGCTATCGAACACATCTTTTTCATTGTCATTGGTTTCAATGTTTTCAGTTTTGTGTTTATTAATTCCATTTAAGTGTAAAGTGTGTCCACTTGTCGTTATGTATTCCTTTTCCTTGAGTTTCTCATTGTCTGCATTTGATCTCTTAAATTGTATGTCATTTCGCACATATTTGGCACTATTATTGTCTCTTTTATTGGCATCAGATATCTTCGATGGCACTGAGTTTTGTTTATCTTCTTTTAGACCATTTTTTTCTCTATTATCACAAGAAATGGACGGATTGTTCAGTTCTTTGTTGTGTTCATCAATCAGTTTTGTCTTCGAATCTGAAATAAACTTTTGGGAAATCAGAAAATCGAGTGAAGACTCTTCCAGTGTTTTGATGTTATGGTCGCATATATGACAACCCATTTTTGTCAGATTGTTATTCAATGTTTCGTTGCTTTCGTTTACTTTTTGAGGCATATTTTGAGCGCTTATTATTTGTTTTGACAGCAAATGATTTCTAATTTGGAGACAAAATAATAATTATTTATTTTAGAGACACAAATCCGACAATAAATCATAGGTCGGACACAAATTCTCAAATATAAACATTAATTTTAGAAATAAATATTAAATTTTCTTTCCTTTCAAAGTATGCATACTTTCGGTCAAAGAAATCTAATTTTACCCAATATTTCATATTTAATATTTAAATATTATTTTTTATTTTTAGTGATAATCACTAGACTTATATTTGTTGCAATTATTTTCAAAAATCATCTAAAGTTTCGTTAAATAATAGACTTTTTATGAAATAAAGTTACATAAAAAGAGTAAATTTTATATTAATCAAAATATTTTGACCCAATTTTAGAATCGGTCCGATTTGTGTCTCAAATTAAATTAAATTAAATCGAATTTTTGGTTAATTTAGTTTTAAAATCCTTAGGATTTAGATATAAAGAATTATTTTTAACTAAAACTAATTATTTCTAATATTAAGACTGAATGTAATTCCATTTTTAAAGTGATTACTATTTGTATTGTAATCTAAACTTTAATTAAATGATATAATCGTTTCCATGAATTTTGTGAATTAACTTTTAATGAAAGAAAAATCTTTTGCATCAAAAGTGAAATTTTAAAAAATAATGTTTTGTTTTTCTAATGAATGGCTAAACGACTAACAAATAGCTCACAATTGATGTCAAATTTAATAAAATATTTTTAGTCTATTATTAATTTCAATAATTTATAGTATTATTTACTAAAAGTCTAATAATGTTTTTATATTATTTTGAGTCATAACCGATACCAATATTTGACCTAAAATTAAATGAATAATTAATTCCTTACTTTTGTTGAAGTCTTTGAATAACAAGTTTGGACTCTTCCAACCGATTCTTCAATTGTTCCAATTGGTTACCATATTGGTCAACATCACCTTGGTGTTTTTGTTTGAGCAATAAAAGTTCCTGGTCTTTTTTACGCACATCCATTTTGGAATTCAATACTTTTTCATCGCTTTGTTTAATAATGGTCTCCAATTTGTCTCTTTCGAACTCAAATTCTGTGTTTTTATTTTTAAGCGTTTCTTTAATTGCATTCAATTCATTCTTAAGTGATTTGTTCTCAAATTTGGTCAAATGGTAGTCTTCCATCGTTTCAATTCTTTGTTTGAGGACTTCGTTCTCTTTTCTGATAATTTCCAAATCTTTACGACTTTTCGCTAATTCTATTTCAGAGAGTCTTTTATTGTCGATCTTTTCTTTAACGATCTTCACCTGTTCGTGAAGTCTTTGTTCCACTTCTTTTACTTTGTCCTCTCTCCTATTCAGAGTCAACTCTTTTTCTTCCAATTCATTAAACTTTTTGCGTATTCTTTCGATTTCGTCTTTCATTTCAGACTTAATTTTCTCGGAAACGATTGAATCAATTGTTTGTTCTTTTGTTGAAATTTCATTAATCTTTTGATTTAATTCTTCATTACTTGTCTTTAATTCTTCTTCTCTTAACCTGAGTTTACGTTCTCTGGCGTCTAATTCTATTCGAAGACATTTATCTTTTTCATCTAATTTTCTGATTTCAGTCTTTAGTCTTTCTCGTTGTCGGTCTAACTCTCGGGACTGTATTTCTCTATCGATTTCGAGTTCATATCTGATTTGTTTCTCCCAATTGGCAATCGCTGACACTTTTTCTAAAGGATCCGAATCTTTTTCATAGATATTTTCTTCGACCGTTTTATCGTTGGTTTGTATTTCTCTTGCATTCGATGATTGTGTGGAGTCATTCAACTCCTGTGTGATCGCACTTCTCATTTGTTGTTGTAATGATTGAAGAAATCCTTTTTGTGATAACTTCTCAAACATTTTATACTTTATTTCCAATTCTTTTTGATTCGGAATTTTATTCGACTTTTTTGCAGACATTTCTCTAATAAATCGTTGAATAATTTAAAAAGAGTTGCCTTCAAAACACAAAAGTTGTTGACTTTATGTCAGTTCAACGATAATTTCGTTCCACATTTTCGATGTTTTAGAGACTATTTGTCCGAAGATTCGCATATATTTCACAATTTATATAAATTTATATTAAAAACATTTTTAATTTAATATAAAAAAAATATTATTTGTATTAAAACTTTTAAGTTGTTTATAATATTAGTGTCTTTGTCCTTCTCTATGACTGCCCTGCCTTCCCTTCCCATGGAAACTCAAACAAAACTCTCTCTCTCTCTCTCTCCCTCTCTCTCTCCCTCTCTCTCCCCATCTCCCTCCCTCTCCCTCTATTTCTCCCTCCCTCTCGCACTTTTATCCCTCACTACCGGTTCGATCGTCCTTCCATTAGTTCAAAGATATGTTTTTAAGAAAGTATTTGAAACTCGTTTTAAATATGTTTTACTTTCGATAAAAGTTATTCAATACTTTCAAACATATTCTAAAATATTGACACTTCAATGACTATAACTTTATATATAATTATTTCTTTTATTATAACTAATATTTTAAAATATAAATGCGATTCAAATTATTTTCATAAACTCTTTAGAAGAGACAATATTTGAGGAATTGAGACAAATTTGTACTCAAAATCACATAAAGTTATTGAAAGTTTTCAAAATACAGCAAATTGCATTTAAATGTCATCGATCCGCAAAAGATAGTCATCGGTCCGCAAATAATAGTCATCGAACCGCAAATTAATGTCATCGCAACGCTAAATAATGTCATATTGTTTTGAGAGAGCAATAGGCTTTAGCGCTCTTTAAGATATTTGTTTATTAAAGACATTTTTATGCAATTTTAATGTGAACTTTTACTGTTTTTTTAA
>JAQIXI010002076.1:0-11311 GCA_034700165.1 Galumnidae sp. Gr-Ori-00277 | reverse complement strand
TCAGAGCAGTGCTGTCCATCTTTTCAGTAACTGATAGCCTTTCGCTATGGCCAGGAAACAGCTTTTATTAATTTTTGCAAAAGAGCTTATATTTTTTCCAACAGATGTCTCTCTACGTTCTGAAACTCAAATAAATCAATTTCTCTATTTTAGAATTTGTTTGTTTTCATTTCAATATTATTTTGAAAACTTTTTAATCACAAATAATTCATTTAAAAATAATTATTAATAATAATTAATATCTAATTAACAGAATTGACTTCCATTCATTTAAATCAAAATGATTTATAATACCAAAGTAACTTTTATTTAAATAGCTATTATTATTTACGCTAGGTAATTGAATGAATTTAAAATTAGTAAACAAATTTTTATAAATATTTATAATAAAGATTATATTTCGTTTTATGTTTGATTGAAATAACTTACCATGAACACTAATGATGCCAATCAATCCAACTAAAAATAGAAGACCAAATAGCTTGTTCAGTTTAAATGTGTTATAATTATGTGATCAGTTCTTCTAAAATTATGAAAATTATTTGAATTTATCTTCATATATTTAATTTTTGAGTTTTATTTTCAGAGCCTTTTCTCTTTTATGAGTCATTTAAAATAATCTAAATATGATCATGGTAGTGAATCTATAATTTATAAATTTAATGAAACTCATCAAAATCTAAGAAAAATGTTCTGAAAATTTTCAATAATAATTAAAAATATTTAATAAAAATTTTATAAAATATATATTTGGGATATTTGGTTTCACTATAATTCTTGATACTCTGTTATTTATAACAAAATTGTTGACTGATAACTTAAATATTTTAAAAATATTTATTGTTTAATATTTAAAATCTATTTTTAATAAAATCACCTAGATTTATTAGATAATTATTTAAAATACAATTTCTTTGAATTCATTAATTTTATAAATTAGATTTTGATTTTTATCATTACAACAAGTTTATCAGTGTTTGGAACATTATGTTTTTATTATGAATTATTTGGTTGACATATACAACATCTTACAATTATTTTCAAAGTTATATTTCATTATTTAAAATAATTAGTACTACACTTATTTAGTTAAGAAAATATTATATAATTAAAATATATAAAATGAATATTTTATTATTAGTGTTGCTGGATCTGTTTTTTCATAATCAATTTGGTAAAACACAATAGTAAAATCTATTATAATTAAAACTCATCTTTCTTAAATTATTTTTTAACTAATAAGACGTTTTTAAAAGATTATAAATTATTTATTTTAGCATTAATTAATTTACTAAAAAAGTCTCCAGATACACTATTTAAATTTATTTTATCTATATTATTATTTATATAATTTATATCTAAGCCATTTGTCCATTCATTTGATCTTTGTAATATTTTTGTGCATGATGGCCGTTTTTCTGGTCCTGATGATACCATGTCATCAATTAATTTGTATATAAAATTTATTTGTTCATAAAATTCTGAATTCTTTTCTAAAAACCTAAATTAACAAGATTAGTTTCAGAATTTATAAATAAATTTATGAAGTGCAACTTACTTTCTATTTTCATAATTCATTATTTGTTGAGCAACTTTTCCAAGACTATAAATATCAACCTTTTTATTATATACTGCTGTTTCCTTATTCATTTTAGTATCACGTATTTCAGGCGCCATATAATTAATAGTACCAAGGTGTGGTGTATAATCTCCTTCTTGTGATACTTCAACTGTTCTTGAAATATTAAAATCACATATTTTAAGATAACTATCATGATTATTATTGGTTGATATCAAGAAATTATTAGGTTTAATATCACGATGAATTATTCCTTTTTGATGCAAATATTCTACACATTTAAGTGTTTCAATGAATATAAGGCAGGAAATAATATATTCATCCTTTTCAAACATCTCATTATTTTGTCTTGAAAAATATATTGACTTTTCTTTAATAATTTTTGATAAATCACATTGACACAATTCCATAAGAATATAATGAACATTATCTTCAATCCAATCATGGTAAATTTTCACAATAAAGTCACTTTGAAATTTTCTTAATATCAAGACTTCTTTAATGGAACTTTCATGATCTATATATTTTAACAAGAGGCTATAAATAGTTTATATTTTATATATTTAAATACCTTTTATCTGTTTAATCTGTTTTATAGCAAATTTTTCGTCATTAATAAAGTGTTTTGTCTTTTCTACTTCACCAAAACCACCTGTGCCTAAGTGTTCATTTTCTACGGAAAGTTTCTTGCTCAATTTTATACGCTTCTCAAAATTATATAATTGAATAATTTCTTTAGACTCCAAATCAATAGTTTTAAAAGTTTGGTTACAATTATTTGAATAGAAATCAAAAAATGTATCATAACAAGTATCTTTTAAATTCTTTCTGAACATAAAATGAACTTGGTTATTAAAGAAAGTTGTCCCAATAATTTCAGTTGCTTGATAATATGGCAATGAATAAAAGGATGAATTTATATATGAGTTACTCTCACTGAATAAACTAGGTGTTTTTTGCATTTGTGATTTATTTTTAACAGTTTTAAAATAACCACAAAAATAAATATATCCCTTATTGTCTAAGAAGTAGCAATTTTTTGTTGAGGGACAAATATCAACAATGTTGGTAAGTTTAATTTTTATAGGTTCATATAGTATATAATTTTCCACATTACCATGGCCCAAAGAAAAATTGTCATCAAAACCCCATACGTAGACCAAACCTTCCTCTGATAGAGCATATGATCGTAATAGTGAACACTTTATTGTTTTAATACTTGGTAGTTTAGTTATTTTTAAAGGTTCATGTGAATTTGTTACATTTTTTCCACATCCAAGTTGTCCGTAACTATTATCTCCACATGTAAGTAAACCTTCATTTGTTAAGGCAATTGAATGAAATGAACCACATGATATTTCTTTAATAAAGATATTTCTATTTTCAAGTATTTGTTTTAAGCAAATTTCTGGTCTTAAATATTCCTTGTCATTTTGACCCTTTCTTCCTAATTGGCCAAGGTCATTGATTCCCCAACTGTACAAATTTTTACTTTTATCTTCACATAATACAAAATTAGCACCATTGTAAAATTTGGTTATATTTTTTCCTGATAATTCAGCAACAAATTCTGGTTTTTCAATACTGTTATTATGACCTAAACCACACCCACCGAAAGCATTAGAACCAAAACTAAACATATCATCGTTTGTTGTTTTAAAAAAGACATTATATCCACTCTCGTCATCAAAAACATAAAATAATTCAATATTTGTGTTCAATTCCTTACAAAAGTCACAACAAATATCAAAATTTTTAAATATTTCCAACATTTTTAGGTTTTTCTCTATTTTTGAAGACACGTCGCAATAATACAATACTATTGCAAAATGGACTTCAATAAAATATGTTATAATATGTACTTATAATTTCATTTGTTATCTAATCGGAATACAATAAGACAGTATATATCTTAAGTCCCAAGTAGGCTTGTTATAAAAGAAAGAATCTCGAAAACAGTGGGAATATTTCTAGGAATATTTCTCGAAATATTTCTCAAAAAGTTTCTCTATGGGAGGTCCATTGTAACTAAAGTAGGTCCATTATTAAGCTGATTAGATATAATTTATTGATTATTTATTTTAAATTTTTAAAAAACTAATACTATTAATAACTAGACTTAATTAATTGTTTTACTAAAGGCATTAAAATGTAAATTAATTAATAAAAACATTTATTTTTAAAAAACACAATACATTTGTTTACACTTTTGGCGCCATTTTGATAAAGCCTTTGACTCAACTGACGCAATCAATACCATAATCGATTAAAACAATAATTTCATTTACATAAAGCATTTAATTAGTATTAATTTAGTATTTAATTTATTAATATTAAACTAAATAATAATTGATTTAATTAATTAAATTTGAATCCAAAGATAAATCACACAACAATTACAACCACTCAATCAATCAATTACGTTGTGAAGTTGAGTTCACGCAATTTAATTTTTATAATGAACCTCCTTGTAAAAACTGCAATATTTCGCATATATATTGAAAATAATAACATTTTATTGACTTTTAACAGTTTTTATCACATATTATTCATTATACGACATCAATAATTTTGAAATTAGGCTTATTTTTAATTATTTCTCGCAAAAGAAATTATCTTCAGCTTAGTAGAAATTTTCTTTATAACAAGCCTAGTCCCAAGTGGAAACACTCAATTCGGATTGAAAGTGGATGATTTCAAAATACCCCCTGGAGCCAAAAAATCGGCGTAATACCCCCAGGGATGAGAGTGAAAAAACCCCACTTCGGGCCGGCTCGATTTTTGGCTAAAATATTGAAAAATCGGAAAAAATTAGCGAAATATCCAAAAGATAATTATTAATTAGTAAGAAAAATAAGAAAAAACATAACAAAATGCGTTAAAACGTTAAAAAACGGGTTTTTAGAGTAACCTTTTTGAAACCTTTTCCCCAAATTTTAAGTCATTTTTTGTCAAAAATTCTTAATTTTATTCAAAAGTGATAAAATACGCCAAATATGAACAATAAAAAACTAAAAAGCACCTACTATGAAAATTTTTAACGTTTTTTCAAAATACCCCTCTAATACCCCCCTGATTCAATCCCAATGATCAAAACCTTACATATCAACTTTAGTTTAGTGTATGACGTCTTTAAAGAACAATAAATTGAAATGAATTGAATTGAATTGAATACCACAGTGGTCTAGAATATCTATATTCTTGATCTTATCTGGTTGCTAAGTTATTATTTATAACACATTTATTTTAATGGCGTCTAATGTGTTTTCTATGAAATTGTTTTAAAATTTTTAATAAGCATTAAGTTTAATATTTAACCATGAACGTTTTATTAGACAAATTTGTCCTCTCATCTAAAATTGAAGATCAAATAAAAAAGGAAATAAAATTATTTCAAGTATTTGACGATCAAAACGGAGATAACATTTTGTTTATAACAAGTGATGAATGTGTGTATAGTTTTGGTTCAAATGCTTTCGGTTGTTGTGGTTTTGGTCACAACAAAGCCGTTGACAAACCATTAATAATAGAAGAATTAAAATATAAAAATATTAGAAATCTTTTCTTTGGTAATACCTTTGTATTAACATTGACCAGTGATAACCAATTATATGGTTGGGGTCAAAATGATTGTGGCCAATTAGCAAGGGCAAACCAGGATAATGATTATCATAGGCCAATTCAAATAACTATTCCAAATGAAAAGATAATTGATATAAGTTGTGGTTTTACACATACCTTGGCCCTGACTGAAGGAGGAAAAGTTTATGGATGGGGTGATAATATAGGTATGCATGGTCATTTTGAATACAATACTAAACCAAAAGAAATTGAATTTAATAATAAAATTATTAAAAGTGTTTATTGTTTTAACAAAAAATCTTTTGTTATTACAAATTATTGCACTGTTTATAGTTGGGGTTATGATGATTGGTATGCTCTTGGTCATAATACTAATACAAATCAACGCATACTTAATCCAAAGTTAATTATTTCAAATAACATTAGTATTGTTTCAATCAAATCATCGGAATTTAATACATATTTCTTAACAAATGAAGGATTTATTTATTTTTGTGGTCTTTTAGAAAATGAATTCTCTGAAAGTTTTATAAAATATCCGAATAGAATAAAAAGTGAAATAAAGTTTACAAGTTTACACTCAATAACTTCTAATAAAGAAAGTGAAACCATAGTAACTGCTGTCTCTGATAATAAAGTTTATAAATTAAATGCGAATAAAATACAAATAACTGAACACCAAGAAGTTTATGAATTTTATTTCAATGAATTTGGAATAAATGGAAAAATGGTTGAAAATAATAATTTTGAGATTATTGAAGAACATGAAAATGAAGAAAAGAAAGAGAATTTAATGGAAAACCAATCTATTATTATAGACAAAATCAATCAAATCTCTATTTCTGAGACTAATTATGAATTAAATTCTATGCAATTTGTGAATGTGTTTAGAGTATTTGATAATTTAACCGAAAGTTTGAAAATTAATATTAAAATATTTTGTGTTGAAAGTAATTCCGCCATTTTTATCACAAGTGATGATAAAGTGTATGCTTTGGGATATGGGTTTATCACTGGATTCGGATATAAAAATTCTAATGAAAACAGTTTTGTATTAATCAACGAATTGTGTGATAAACAAATACAGGATTTTCATTATTTCAGTAATTTATGGGAATTTCAATGGAAAATACATGAAATAATATTTTCGAGAAATTATAGAAATGAAATTTTTGGAAGCGGACGGAATGATTTCGGACAACTCGGGAGAGGGTTTAAGAATGAATATGGAATTTTTCTGAAGCCCGAAAAAATATCTTATTTTGACGATAAAAATATTATCGATATATCGATTAGTTGTGGAGTTTGTTTAGCCCTTTCAAGCGATGGCTTAGTATATGTTTGGGGTAATGATATTTCTTCTAATTTTTTACCGGAAATATTTTTATCAAATATTTTGAGCCCAATTCTAATCAACACTAAAATTGAAGTCAATGAAAAGATCAAGTTTATTGATTGTTTTGATAAATATTCATTTTTAGGGACTGTTGACAATATTATAATAATTTTGGATAAAAACGCGAAGAAAATAAATTTAAATGATTTTTCGAAAATGGAATCTATATCTGTTCCATATGAGAGTTTTGAATATTATTTATCAATTTATTATAAACATTTTGAAAATAATGTCTCATTTGATAATAACAATATTTATTTTAAAAATTATCGATTATTAGTTGATAATAATCTTGGAATATTTTCATTGAATTTTAATAACGAAAAATTTATTCAAACTAAATATAAAACTATTTTTGACTTTTGTTTATTTGAATTTCAGACAACATGTAAAACAGTGAATTTTCAACAAATGAACAAGGGAATATTTGTGAAAAACATTGAACTTAAAATAAATTCCAATTCTTCCCAAATATTATTTGAATCAATGAAATGTATTTATAATAATTATGAAGAATTCATTGAACATAATTACAGTGAAAACAATGTTTCAAATTTTTTGAAGAGATTTCAATTAATTAATACAATTTTTCAAAATTTTGACTTAAATATCAAATATTATCATCAAATCGGAAAATATTCTTCATTTGGTTGTTCATCAATTATTGTAACGAATAACAACAAAGTGTATGGATTTGGTTATAATAGATATGGATGTTTGGGTTTAGGTCACAACAACATTCTCAAGGAATATATTTTAATTGAGAATTTATGCGATTATAATATTGAAGAATTTTTTGATTCGGAAATTTGTATGTTTGCAAGAAATGATAAAAATGAAATATTTGGTTGGGGTAGTAATGAGTGGAAACAATTATTGAGTGATGAATCGGGAATTTTTAAACCCAGAAAAATTGATTATTTCGATAATAAAAATATAATTCATATAATTTCTAATTCCAAACATTGTTTGGCCCTATCATGCGATGGAGAAGTTTATGGATGGGGTTATAACAAATTTGGACAAACTGGTTTAAATAGTTTTATGGATTACATAGTTAAACCAATGAAACTAATATTTGACTCAAATGATACAAATTCCATAAATTCAAAAATTAAATTTATTTCATGTTTTAATAACATCTCATGTGCCCTAACATCTGATGGAAAAGTATTTGTTTGGGGAGAAGTTATTAATAAGAGAGAAAATAAACCAAAATTAATTCAAATGGAAAATATTATTAAAGTATTCATAACTACAAGCCATAAATTTGTTTATTTGAGCGAAAAGAAAAAGTTTTGTGTTTATGATTTAATAAAGAAAGGGATAAGTATTATTGAAGACAATGTCACTTATATTATGGAAAGTAAAATAAACAGAAATGATATATTATTAGTAAAGAATAACTTTAACTTTATTAATAAATATGATTCTAATGACGATACCTCAACAAAAACAAATTATATAAATGTTTTCGAGTATAATCTCTGTGAATATCAAGAAATAAATGGAACCATTCATATAACAAGTGATGGATATCTTAATAATCATAAAATAAAAGTCAATCAAAAGTATTTACAAAATTCGAACGAAAAATTCTTATTAAAATATAAAGAAAATATTTATAAATATGATATAAGTGAAAGATTATTCGAATATTCAGAGCTAATTGGAAAGGGAGCGTTTGGACAAGTATACAAAGTTAAGAATATTATAAACAACGTTTTGTATGCAATAAAAAGGATTGAAATGACAGGTAATATAGTTTGTAATTAAATATTTATATAGATATTTAAAGATTTAAATATATTTTTAGTGTTATCAATTACAAATTAATGAAATCAATTTTTATGAATATTAATCTTAGAAAAAATAAATCTCAAAGAGACTCAAAGGTTTTAGATATTCAAGCTATTTATCCAATGTAAACTAATATATATTTAATTATATTTTTAGATTATATAAAAGAGACTTTTAATACGTCACCAATTTTGTCAAAAATAAATGACAATTATGTCGTTAAACATATTAATACTTGGACTGAAGGAAAGGTTATCGACAAAAGTCTTGTTACATATTTTTACATTCAAATGGAATTGTGTTCACAAAACTTACAACAATTAATGGATTCAATTGAAAAGTTAGACCAAAAATACGAAACAATTCAATTTTATATTCGAAACAAACTAATGATTGAACTGTTAGAATGTGTAAACCATTTACATACTTTGACCCCTCCAATCATTCACAGAGATATTAAACCACAAAATGTTTTGGTCAGCGATGGGAAAAATGGCAGATTTTTAAAGTTAAATTCTTGTATAATATCTACTTACTTTAAGAGTAGTAAAAATACCAAAAGGGTTGGAACAATAAATTATATGGCTCCTGAAGTCAAGGAAGATGACCCTGATGAACCAGATTCTGAGTTTACACATTATGATATTAAATGTGACATTTATAGTCTTGGAGTTCTCTGTAAACAACTATTTGAGATAAAACATTTGATAAAAACCTTAAGAAAAATTAATATTTCGTAAGTTTTATAAAAATAATAAATAATTTTAACTTATTTTATCTTTTTTATAGAACTGATTATTCGCTTATAATTCCCGATTGTAATCATAAATTAAATTTAATTAAATTATTCAAAATAATTGGGAAAATGCTTTCAGAAGAACCAAAAGAGAGACCCAATTGTGAAGAATTGATAAATAATTTCAATGAATGTAATATCGATTCGAAAATTATTTTAAATGATTTGAATTTAAGTGATTTTAATAATGATATTTCAATTTCTATTTTTCTAAAAAATTACCTTAAATATTATTTGAAATAAAATTCTAAGCCGAAACTTTGTAAACAAAATTAGTTATAGAGTAAATATAAAACAATAAATTCAGTAAAATATTTATCAATTATTATCTGAAATATTAAACAATTTAAAATTAAAAATTATATTTAATAAATAAAATATAATTTATATTTTCGGGATTACTGTTAGATCTAGTGTTACCAAAACTCCTTGATTTCCAAGGATTCCCCTTGATTTGCCGCAAATTTCCTTGATCCTTTGTAATAGTAAACAAGGATCCATAAAGCTCCTTGGTAAAAATTTTGATAATTATTATAGTAAATACTGTAAAAACTTTAAAATAAATTTGTTAATTTCTTAGAATTAAAAGAAACAAAGGTTTAGTACAAATTTCAATAAATATTTTGTCTCAAACTTAGTGTTTAAAATGTTTTTAAGTCAAATAATATTTTTTAAGAGCAAAAATCAATAAAATAACAAACAAAGGAAAGTGTTTTAATAATGAGCCAGTTTTTGAGCCAATTTTTTCGTAAAGTGAACAAGCACATTAAAACTAATTATATAATTATTATTAATAAGTAAAGATAGTTTAATTTTAAAATATATAAAATTATGGTTTTCTCTCAATAAAATAATGTAAACTAAACAACACAATAAAACTCACTAAAAGGTTCTAATTTTTTTGGCAAAAATATAATGGTTTATCTGATTTAAACCTTTAGTCAGTGCATGTACTTGGTCAATTCATTAAGTATATATAATTAATTATTTTCCTTTCAATGGCTAAATGGGCAGACCTGGCTTAGAATATCTTAAAGATAATTATAATTAAATTAAATTTTAAAAATAAGTAAAATCATTATAATTCTTTTATTAAAAGGTGATTTTCTGGGTTATCCTTGATTGTCATATTGAATTCCCTTTATATTAAGATTTTTAATTGGCAACACTAGTTAGATCTGTTAAAGTCAGTCAACAGTAATTAAAATAAAGTTTATATAATAGGATCGTCGCTGGAATATATTGAAAAATGGTTGAAATGGAGTAAATCTTATCTTTTATTTAACATTTGATAACAACACTTAAGTAATATTTCAAACATTGAATAAAACTCATTATATCCTCTAAAAAATGTCTGAAATACAAACGCTTTTATTTGTATTAAGTGAATTGAAAATATTTGATATATTACCAGAACAAATAAGAAAGAAAATTAAAACATTCTATGTCAGTAGTAAATATTCTGAGCAAGTTGCATTTTGTGTTACTAATGATGAAAATGTTTATGGTATCGGAAAAAACATTCAACAAATACTGGGTTTCGATGGAAACAGTGATAAGAGATATTTGGAAATAAATGAATTGAATGGACAGAAAGTGGAAGAGTTTTATGACTCTGGATATGGAAATTTCTTTGCAAGAACAAATAATAACCATATATTTATGTGGGGAAGAAATTGGCTTGGTGAAATTCAAGGGAATACTTTGACTCATCAATATTTATCACCAAGAGAAATTGAATTCCTAAATGATAAGGATATTATTCAAATAAGTTGTGGTTTTACTCACGGTTTAGCCCTCTCTAAAAATGGACTCGTTTATGGATTTGGTAATAACGACTCAGAACTACTTTCTTTTAATTCAGTGGAATTATTTAATGAACTTTCAATTTCACCACAGGCAGATAATAATCAAGATAATTCAAAATTTCGGTATTCAAAGTTTTTATGTTAATCTTAAATTTAATGAAATATTATTTTACCAGGTACAAATATGTGAACTGTTTTGACAAGGTACATTCTTTATTAATTACTGATAAGAACAGATTAATCGGAACAACAATTAAAGAAAACACTTTTTCTGTTAAGAAAGTTTTAAGAGATAACAAGAAAATTTATATTCTATCAACAAATGGTCTAGTTCATTTTATTGAAGAAGA